>SNQJ01S0124931.1:0-21628 GCA_010110895.2 Picea sitchensis | reverse complement strand
GTGGTGGAGGATCCACTGTCATCTTTCCCATCTTTCAAGGTTCAACATACATTTTTTGTTCCTCTTTCTTGTCTGGATGAAATCTCTCTGATTTATGGATTCCTGAGGCAGTGGAGGATATGTTTTCATATTACCCATATTTGATGGTTTAACAGGCGTTTTTTGTTTCTTCCGGTTTGGATCATTGTAAACCCTTTAATTTCTGGATTCCTGAGGCGGTGGAGGATCTATTGTCATCTTGCCCATTTTTTATGGTTTATCATTCAAACACTTTCTATTTTCCTTCTTCCCATCACAACTTAAATCCTTTTGTCTGATAGGGATCTTAACTGCCTTCATTGAGAAGAATTTTTATCACTCCATATCCCAATGGCCTATCACTGATCTGCAGTGATCTCCATTGTCTTTCCTTTCCTTAAAGTCTTGCTAACTCACCCACTCACACTCTTTTAATCCACAAACATTTTGATGGGTATTGGGCTTATAATCTTGTAGTCGGAGGGTGACTCTCAGTGATAACATTCATGGTTCCCTGGTCGGGAACAAAAGTGAAGATATCATCCCTAGGAGAATGACAATGAATAGATCCGGTTTCAGATGGTGAAATGAAGTTGGACACATTGTTTTGACTTCCTATATTTCACCATGGCGACTCCACTGTTTGAAAATCTATTGGCGACTCCACTATGAAAAATATGTTGGTGACTCCATTGAAAGGAGACAAATCAAATGGCTATGGAGGCTATCCTGGCGAAGAGGTTTTCCCCATTCAATTTCTCAGCCATAGCTGGTTATCCACATCTTGTGCCTCTAGTTGATGAATGGCATGACCTGCTACCAATATTTTACAAAGGTAAGAATGACAACCCTCTTGAACATGTTATAGAATTTCATGATTTGATGTAGCAGCTTAACATCCAACATGAATACATACGTGTTTATGTTCTCTCTTAATGGAGATGATAATGATTGGTATCAATATATTGAGCATTCTAGCGTTTCTTCACTCAAAGAGTTTCATGCAAGTTTCAATAGGCATTGTCAAAAGTTGTATTCCTCTGAGTTTATTTATCATAGTTGTTGTGAGGAATATAAAGACCGTGTTCAGGATATAGTTGTTTCTTATGAAGGCTGTGAGAATGAATAAGATGCCTTGGATGAGGAATCAAATTTTTCTCTTCCATGTTCATCTGCATTTGATGAAAACTATGTTTGTTGTCTCAGTAAGGAAAGTGAAGAGATTGAGTTTGTTCTGGAAGATGATGTTATTTGTAGCCTTGTCTCTAAAAATCCTAGATATGAGCATCCTTATTTTGACTCATATGATGATGATAAGATATTGCTTCCTGTATTGAATCTTGAAAGGCAACCTGTGTTTAAAAATGATGAGCAGTTTTCTCTTGTTGGGAAGAAGATACCTCTTGGCATGCCATTCAAGACTCATCCTCTGTTTGATCATTACAGAGACATGGATGAAGATGTTGAGGTGTTTATCTAAGAGAAAAGCCTCAACATCCATCCTTATAATGGAGATTAAATCTTTTACCAAGAGAAGCATGATAAAGATAAAGAGCCATCCATTGATATACATGAGGCTATTTCTCGCCACTAGGTAGAAGATTTTATCAAAGCAAACAAAAGAGAAGTGGATTAGCAGCCTGAATCAGCCTTTCTCTCACCTGTGCTTTCCACGGACCTTCATCTAGATGTGAGAAACTGTAAATAAGAACAGGTTTTCTTTTATCGACCTATAAAGTTTTATCACCTATTTTATGATCCCGTGATGGAGTACATGGAATTGCATTTTCTCCATGTATTGAAGCCCCCAAGCCTTATATCACCTCCATCATTGGAGGGTAATCTAAAAAATGTAATTATTTCGCTGTCACATTTCTGTTATCCTTTGATGATCAGTGACAAAGTAAGAAAATTTTCCATCAGGAAGTTACTTGGCTGGATATGCTGGAAGTTTTCTTTCACCTAGCACGTTGTAAAAATTAGTTAGTGTAGGATTGTACATAAATAAGCTCCTTCTGGAGCATGTGTGTTTTCTTTCTTTAGGTAAGTAGAGTAGTGTACATATCTCCCTATTTTATTTAGCGAATGTTTTGAGCTCAAATCCATATCCCAATAGCTAAGGCATTGTAACTACGCATTCTTGGCAGCTCGTGGGGAGCATGCCATCCCCTTTGGAGACAAATGTTATCACATAAAATGTCAAAGGGTTGTAGGATGTCCAAATCCTTGTTCACATAGGCCACATCCATGGACACAAAGCACAACTTTCATAACAGTCCATTTCGAGCTTGAAACACAAGAAAAAGGTAGTTGTAATATTTCACCGGAGGTGATTCCAGGATCAACTCAGATCATTGGGTCACGGGCATTCAGAATTCCAAAATTTCATGAATTATAGAGTCAGATAAAAAGGTCCAAAGTCCTAAGGCCCAGAGCGAGCATGAGTCATTGATATTGAGGGGGATAGGTGGCATCCGATCCAAGTGTTCGGAGAAATGAGCTTCAGGAGTTTTGAAGTGAGAAGTGCATGAAATTCTCGAAGAGCCAAAGCCCAAAATCCCGAAGAAATTGTGGATAATTGATCTCAAAATCAGTTGGGATTCGTTGATCTTAGCGGCAGTTCCTCCAGAAGCCTCAAAATTCTAAAGATCTTGAAGTGGATCTCGACCGTCTGAATCTAGAAGCCACGCGTCATCAGATTTGTCACTTCAAGAGTTTTTCTTTGGGGGTTTTGAAATGAGAAACGCACTAAGTTCCTGAAGAGCCAAAGCTAAGAACTCCCAAAATTATCCAAGCTATCCAAAGAAAGAATACACGTGGAGGCAGATCCCTCGCTTCGGAGAATCATGGAGGTCAAGTATTGAAAAATCCTAAAGGGCCGAAACCTGAAGCGTTGAATGGCCGAAGTCCCAAGGAGATGAAATGGTCAAAGTATCGAAGCATCGAATGGACGAAGTCTCGAAGAGACTAAATGCCAGAAGTCCCGAAACGTCGAAGTGTCGAAGTCCCGAAGCGCTTAAGTGTCGATGTCCTGAAGCGTCGAAATCCCGAAGCACCGAAGTCCCGAAGTAAATCTGGACCATCCATCAGTGGGGACACATGTCAGAAATATGTGAACTTTGAGGGAAAGATGAGGTTGAGTTTTGATTTTCTCTAAGTCCAGAGACCCGAAATAATATCAGCCACTAATCTGCAAGAGCCACGCGTCATCAGATCCCTAGCTCTGGGTAAAAGCACATGGAGGATTCTTGGGTTTGAGATTTGATTTTCTTGAAGTCTGGAGCCATGAAAGGATCTCATCCATCGATCTACGAGGGACACATTTCGTTATATTTCCAGATCTAGGTAAAATCACATGGAGGAAGCCTACATTTGATATTTTATTTTCCCCAAGTCTGGAGCCACGAAGGGATCTCAGTCTTCGATCTACGAGGGCCACGCGTCATTAGATCGCCAGCTCTGGGTAAAAACACTGAAGGCATAGGAGGTTTGATATTTTATTTATATGGTGTCCAGAGACCCGGAGGGATCTTGACCATTGATCTATGGAAGCCACGCATCATCATATCATTAGATTCAAAGTATTTTCTTGGAGAAAAATGAAGTTTGAAAATTGAAAACCCCGAAGCCCGAATCGTGATGCAAATCAGGACCGTTGGTTTGAAAAGGGGTTGATCTGATCCGCAGGTATGAAAGCGCCAGAGCTGAGCCATTGATCAAAGGGCCTCATCCTAGATCACAAGATCAAAAACCACGCTCCATTACGTGGTCGAAAGGTGCTCGGGCAATAATTTTCTTGAGCGGTCCCGCAATTGAAACCATGGTAAATCAAAAGTGATACGTGGAGAAAGGTTATGGATTGCGGGCCCAAAAGCGGTCTGAATCAAAATCACGTTTTATGACCTTGCAATCATGTGATTATATAACGTCCTATACAAGATCAACATGTGGCCTCCCCTTGGGCATTAAGTCTCATTGAGTCCCCGAAGAAAAGAAGTTAATGGAAGGTAAGTTTGGTAGTTGAAACCTCGGCTCACTCCATAAATGGAAGGCATAGAAGGCCCAGTCATGGGGACTGAACCGTCAGCCTGTGGTACCCCTATGGACAGATTTTATTGCAGAGCCATGCTGATTTGAGCTCGCATCTGACAGAGGGATACATGCACAGTCTGACAGAAGGCTACTCATACGTAAATCTTTGAATGGAATGGCCATATCACACTCTTGGAAGTGGTGAACTGAGTCGATATAAAATAGATCAATTTAGATTTTAAAAGGGGGGGGGGGATTTTTTCCCCTGAATATGGGAATCTTTGAGAGATTTTATGACTATAGTTTTGTTGTAAGCCTGAGGGCCTGGATTGTAAATTGTTATGTTAATGAAGATTCCTTTAAGTTTTTATATCACACCGTCTTCTTATTTCTCATTTTCTATTTCTCTTTCTTGTCTGGATGTAATCTCTCTGATTTATGGATTCCTGAGGCGATGGAGGATCTCTTGTCACATTGCCCATATTTCATGTTTCAACAGACATTTTTTGTTCCTCTTTCTTGTGTGGATGCAATCTCTCTGATTTATGGATTCCTGAGGTGGTGGAGGATATGTTGTCATATTTCCCACCGTTCATGGTTCAATAGATGTTTTATGTTCCTCTTTCTTGTTTGGATGCAATCTCTTTGATTTGTGGATTCCTGAGGCAGTGGAGGATCTGTTGTCATCTTGCCCATATTTCATGGTTCAACAGATGTTTTATGTTTATTCCTATCTGGATCACTGTAAACCCTCTGATTTCTAGATTCCTAAGGCAGTGGAGGATCTATTGTTATCTTGGCCATTTTTATGGTTTATCATTCATACACTTTTTGTTTTCCTTCTTCCCATCACCACTTAAATCCTTTTGTTTGATAGGGAGCTTAAATGACTTCATTGAGCAGACTTTTTATGACTCCATAGCCCAATGGTATATCAGTGATATATAGTGATCTCCATTGTATTTCCTTTATTTAAAGTCTCCCTGACTCACCCTCTCACACCCTTTTAATCCAAAAATATTTTCATGGGTACTAGGCTTATCCTCTTGCAGTCGGAGGGTGATTCTTAGTGCTAACATTCATGGCATTGCTGTCGAGGACGGAAGTGAAGATATATTCCCTAGGAGAAAGACAATGAATAGATCCAGTTTCAGATGGTGAACTGAAGATGGACACATTGTTCTGACTGCCTATGTTTCACCATGGCGACTCCACTGTTTGAAAATCTATTCACGACTCCACTGTGCAAAATCTGTTGGTGAATCCACCAAAAGGAGACAAATCAAATGGCTATGGAGGCTATCCTGGCCAAGAGGTTTTCCCCATTCAAATTCTCATCCATAGCTGGTTATTGACATCGCGTGCCTCTAGTTGATGAATGGCTTGACCCGCTACCAATATTTTATGAAGGTAAGAATGACAACCCTCTTGAACATGTTATCACATAAAGTTGTCAAAGGGTTGCAGGATGTCCAAATACTTGTTCACGAAGGCCGCATCGATGAACACAAAGCACAACTTTCATAAAAGTCTATTTCAGGTCTGAAACGCAAGAAACAAGCAATTTTAATCTTTCAGCGGTGGAGATTCCAAGAGCAGCTCAGATCAGTGGCTCACAGGCATTCATAATTCCAAAATTGCATGAAGTATAGTGCCAGAGTAAAAGGTCTGAAGTCCCAAGGCCCAGAGTGATCATGAGACGTTCATCTTGAGGGGGATAGGTGGCATCTGAACCAAGTGTTCAGGGAAATGAGCTTCGAGAGTTTTGAAGTGATAAGTGCATAAAATTCCCAAAGATCCAAAGCCTGAACTTTTGAAGCAATTGTGGACTGTTGATCTCAAAATCAACAGGGATTCATTGATATTAGTGGAAGTGTCTCTAGAAGCCTCGAAATGCTAAAGGTCCCAAAGTGGATCTTGGCCATACGAATCCAGTAGCCACACATCATCAGATCCGTCACTTTAGGAGTTTTTCTTCGGGGGTTTTGAAATTAGAAACATGCCAAGTTCCCGAAGAGCCAAAGCCTGAACTCCCGAAATTATCCGATCCATCCAAGGCAAGAAGACATGTGGAGGCAGATCCCTCGCTTTAGAGTTTGGTGCTTTAGATAATCATGGAGATCAAGTATTGAAAAATCCCAAAGGGCCGAAAAATGAAGCGCTAAATGGTTGAAGTCCCAAAGAGTTGAAATGACCGAAGTGACGAAGCACCAAATGGTGGAAGTCCCGAAGAGCCGAAATGCCTGAAGTCTCGAAGCGTTGAAGTGACTAAGTCTCGAAGCGCCAAAGCACCGAAGTCCCGAAGCACCGAAATCCCAAAGCGCCGAAGTGCCAAACTCCCAAAGTAAATCTGGACCCTCCATCAGTGGGGACACGCAACAGAAATCTATGAACTTCGAGGGAAAGACGAGGTTGAATTTTGAGTTTCCCGAAGTCTAGAGACCCGAAAGAATTTGAGTTGCTGATTTGCAAGAGCCACCCGTCATCAGATCCCGAAGCTAGGGTTTAATATTTGAGGAATCCAGGGTTTAATATTTGATTTTCCAAAAGTCTGGAGCCATGAAGGGATCTCAGCCATCGATCTGTGAGGGCCACACATCATTAGATCGTCAGCTCCAGGTAAAAGAACTAAAGGAAAAGGAGGTTTGAGATTTGATTTCTCTAGAGTCCAGAGACCCAAAGGGATCTCTACCATTAATCTATGGAAGCCACGCGTCGTCATATCCTTAGCTCCGGAGGATTTTCTTGGAGGAAAATGAAGTTTGAAAATTGAAAACCCCGAAGCCCTAATTGCGAAGCAAATCAGGACCATTGGTTTGAAAAGGGTTTGATCTGATACATCGGTTTGAAAGTGCCATAGATGAATCATTGATCAAAGGGCCTCATCCTAGATTGCAATATCAATGACCACTCTCCATTGCGGGGTCGGAAGGTGCTCGGGTGATAATGTTCTTAAGCGGTCCTGCAATTGAAACCATGGTAAGTCAAAAGTGATATGTGGGGAAAGGTGATGGATTGAGGGTCCAAAAGTGGTCTGAATCCAAACCACTTTTGATGGCCCCGCAATCACATTCTTATATAGCATCCTATCCAAGAGCATCACGTGGCCTCCCCCTGGGCATTAAGTCTTGTTGATTTCTCGAGGAAAAGCAGTTAATGGAAGGTAGGTTTGGTGGTTGAAACCTCGGCTCACTCCATAAATGGAAGGCATGGAAGGCCCGACCGTGGGGACTGAATTGTCAGCCCGTGGTACCCCCATGGACAAATTTTCTTGCAGACCCATGCCGATCCAAGCTCACGTCTGACAGAGGGATACATGCATAGTTTGATAGAAGGCTGATCAGACATAAATCTTTGAATGGAATGGCCAGAACACACTCCTGGCAGTGGTGAATTGAGTTGATATAAAATAGATCAATTTATATTTTAAAAGGGGGGGGGGATTTTTTGCCTAGACTGTAGGAAGTTTTGAGAGATGTTATGGCTGTATTTTTTTTGTAAGCCTGAGGGCATGTACTGTAAGTTGTTATGTTAATGAATATTCCTTTAAGTTGTTATATCAAACTGTCTTCTTAGTTTTCATTTTCTCTTTCTCTTTCTTATATGGATGTAATCTCTCTGATTTATGGATTCCCGAGGCAATGGAGGATCTGTTGTCATCTTTCCCATCTTTCATGGTTCAATAGATGTTTTTTGTTCCTCTTTCTTATCTAGATGCAATCTCTTGATTTATGAATTCCTGAGGCAGTGGAGGATCCATTGTGATATTTCCCATCTTTCATGGTTCAACACACATTTTCTATTCGTCTTTATTGTTTGGATGCAATCTCTCTAATTTATGAATTCCCGAGGAAGTGGAGGATATGTTTTCATCTTGCCTATCTTTCATGGTTCAACATACATTTTTTGTTTCTTCCTGTTTGGATCGTTGTAAACCCTATGATTTCTGGATTCCTAAGGTGGTGGAGGATCTGCTATCATCTTGCCCATTTTTTATGGTTTATCATTCATACGCTTTTTGTTTTCATTCTTCCCATCACCACTTAAATCCTTTTTTCTGATAGGGATCTTAAATGCTTTCATTGAGAAAATTGTTTATGACTCCATAGCCCAATGGCCTATCACTGATCTGTAGTGATATCCATTGTCTTTCCTTTCCTTAAAGTCTCGTTGACTCACCCACTCACACCCTTTTAATCCACAAAATTTTGATGGGTACTGGGCTTATCCTCTTGTATTCGGAGGGTGACTCTCAGTGCTAACAGATAGGAAGAGATCTATCGAATGAGGGACTTAATGTATCCCCCATTAATCGACACAAAACAAAAAATTGAAGGATGTGTTGAAGAGAGAGTATTACTAAGTAAAATTGACACAAGTATAGTCGATATGGATGATCAACAAGACACAAATGGTTGACTTAGGCTTACTTCCCTTGAACATTGGAACAACTCATCATAGACTTGAAAACATGAATCAAAGAGCACCACTTGTTATAGTGCAACGATGTTGTAGTATTCTAGAGAAAAAATAGTATTCAGAATAGAAATATTTTAGCTAGAAATGGCAGAGAAACAATGATGTAACTAGAACAATACCAGAATAATACTAGAATAACACTAGAAAGAGCACTTTTATTACTGATAGGAGTGTTCACTTGCCTCTTCAAGGGGGAAACCTCCATTATAGTATATCTCTATTACAATAATATCCAAGACCAAATTTCTCGTACCCTCTAATTCTATTTACACTAAATCTATCTATCCAAAAGAATAATCTAGAGGAAGATCCTTCTAGAAGCTATGAAGTCTTCTTACATTTGAATTATTATTCCTTATTTATAGGCCTTATTAATATTGGCCTTTATTACATGGAATTATATTATTCTACCTACGTGAGGGGTTAGGGATTTTAGGTCCCTAACATGCACTCCCCCTTGAAGAACAACCTTTTCCTCAAGGCTTCAGATGAGGGAAATGTTGTAGAATGGTGCTAGACTCCCAGGTGGCATATTCTGGAGGCGTATCTTTCCATTGGCCTAACACTTCGTATATGGTGCACTGACGAAGACGAAACTCTCTCTGGGCCAAGAATTCTTGTGGTTGCAACCATATGGAACCTTCTTCATCCAAATCAGGGAGACTAGTTTGAGTTTGACACTTAGTTCTAATCACCTTCTTTAAGAAGGAAACATGAAAAATAGGATGGAGTTTCAAATGAATTGGTAGAGTAAATTGATACTCCACTGATTCCACACTCTTGATCAATGTATAATGACCATAAAATTTGGGCGTAAGTTTCTGGCACTGTTGATCTTTGAGTGGAGTCTTCTTATAAGGTTGTAGTCGAAGAAATACCTGGTCCCCTTCAAGAAAATGACATTCAGAATGACCTTGATATTCTTGTTGCCTCATGTGATTCTGAGCCATGACCAAGTTGTCTTTGAGGGCACAAAGAATAGCCTCACAGACTGTAATATTTTTGTCAACCTCCTGAACCTTCAAACCCCTGGCATGTAGGAGAGAACTGATGGGGGATTTTGGCCAGGTAATGATTTAAAAGGAGTCATGCAATTAGTTGTATGGTAAGATGTGTTGTACCACCTATTGTTCCTCAGATTTATTATAAGGCTCAGAGAATAATGTACATGAAGTGTTTTTGTGAGTGATTTTTGTACCTTTAGTTTTCTGAGAAATAATATTTAAATGAAATTAATGATAAGACAATACAAAGGATGTATCTCATTATCTGAGTCACAATTGTAATGTCAAATGATGTACAAATACTTACAAAACTGTTAAACAAAGTTAGGTATCAATTACAAACAAGTCTCACCTTGTTTGCAGTAGGAGAAAAAGTAGAAGATGCACCCTTGAACAGGATATGAAAATGCAGAAATTCACACAGATCACAGATCTTGTTTTACTCACAGTAATAACAAAGGAAACATTTTTACTGAATGAACCACTGATATATTATTATCACAGTAGATGTAGTATTAAATTGCAATCAATCACTCTTCAAGAATTACGTAAAGAAATTCAAAGAAATGGAAACATGGAGGGTACACATAACTCAAATTGAACGAAACTTAGAATATCTGTCTGCACTTCTATAAATACTCAAAACAATTTATATTTTACATTCGGCAAGAAGCAGCCTTGAATAGATATGAAATCTATCTATTTATACAAAATTTATCACAACTGAAAACCGTTGGACTTCCCACAATGTATGACTAAAAATAGAATACATCTGAATAAAATAACAATATGAAAATATTGTTGAGTTTTGTTGGCACTTCCTCTGTCTCTTGTCTTCTTGCAAATGCGTTCTATTTCCTTCGATCTATGAGTCAGGTACACATGTCCATTAAGGCCACCAAAATCATTCGGCTTATTTTATTTTCCATTTGATCTCTTTGTCATTTGTCCCTTGAGATGCATTTACTGGGATACAGAATTGTAGTTGAAGATATGGGGGGGATAATTAGATGAATATATCGATGTTGTCTCGTTATGGGATGGATATTGGTTACATGGTAGAGTAATTGTTCACAAAAATAATGATGGGGGGAAAAGTGTTCAATAAGGAGGTGGGATGAGTGGATGCAAGAATGTGGGTGGTAGGGATAGAAGGGGTAAGTGACGGTTGGAGGGTGAAAGGTAGAGTGGGTGGAGAAAGTGAACACTACACATTCTTTCATTTTATCATAGCTACACTCGCTTTTCCCTGTTCAATTCATTGGGTGCACCTATCCATCAATGCTACCACAAATCTTGAAGGCTCAATGCTCTCATTTAATTCAAAGAAAAACATCTTCTTCTGTATTTGGGGTAGCTTCTCCTGGATCTTGTTCACTTCTTGGACTATGACCTAATATTGTGAACTCAGATTAACCAACTATTCATTGATTTTAAGTAAATCAATATGGATCATCTCTTGGATGGCCTCCTGAGTGTGTTCCTTGTTCTTTATGGAGCTTTGTTGGTTCATTTCTATTTCAATCTGCCCCAAGACCTGTGAGATACTATTCCCTTCGAACTCAATCAAAGTTTTATTTATTGAAGATAATGCCTCTAGACAAGCCTCTTTTACATCTCTGGCAAGTTTCGTGCCTTGTTCCAGATTTGTTTCCCAGGATTTTAGGGCCATTTCTCCTCTTACTTGTTCAAAATGAGAGAGAAGGGGAAGACCAAGGGCATTAGATCTCTTCTTCCATATGAGAACTTCTTCAAACTTAGAACGGGTTGAGCATGCCTCCTTTTCCTTGACATAAATATATTTTAGATAAAGGTCTACTACCTGATAGCATTTCTGGATAGCATCTAATTTTTGATAGAGTTCTTGTTGGGAAACTTACAACCTCTCATTTCCTTCTGATGCTTGTGTTTTGAAGGCCGAAATGTCTATCGTTGTGTTCTCTATTAGGGTAAATCTAGCCTGCAACTACTCAATCAAATTTTCATGCTGAGTGATCAGTCTTTTGCTTGTCCATGAACTCTAGTAGAGCTGCTCAAGGTTATCCTGTAACTGCTTAATTTTATGTTGATGACTAGCCCTGATGTTTTTAATTTCCTGGTTCATCCTACTTCTAACAGTTTTTTTTTGTACTGTATATATCATTTTTCAATTGTTGTACCAAGAGGCATTTCTTTCGCAGTTGTTTGGTTAAATTTTCCATTGACCATTGATTGGTAGTGGCAAAAGGCCCTAATGAACCTGCAACTTCTTTCACAAACTCTGGACCATCATGGTATTTCCCATCATACACCAATATTTTCCTTTTAGTGATAAATCCATCCTTTTGGTGATATTCTCTCTTTACGATAGATTTTTGTTTCTTGTTGAAAAAGAAATCCGAGGGAGGGATATCTTCGGGAAAGATAGGAGTAAGATCACCTACAAAAATGAGTTTGAAACTAGGATTTCCGAAGCTAGTCTGTAAAGGAGTTAATGATGTAATAGGAGACACAATTTATGTCGAAGGTTCATGTCCTATTGTATTCGGGGTGCCAGTAGGAGTAGTTGGTATTGAATGATGGAAAAATTATCCCGGATTCATGAAAGATTTAAAACGAGCTAACACCTGTGGATCATTCAATCCTGACAATAACGCTCTTATTTCATGAAATAACACTTCTGGGATTTTTGGGACTTCCTCAACTTTGTGCTTAGTGGAGCAAATTGGCTCAGATCCTGTAGGCCTAGCTTCCTATGAAGGAGGTGTGGGTATTGAGTCTCCTTGAAATATATTTGGTAAAATATTTTGTCTGTGTTTTTGAAATCCAAGGAAGCCAACTTGTTGGTCAGGGGGCATATTCTGTTATCTGCTTCGGACTTCCTCATAATATTTAACTCCCCTGAACATTTCGTCATCAGGTGAATTCTCATGGATGTATCGCTTCATGTTAAACTGAGCCAGATGATTTTCCACTATATTGTGTGGATCATTCTTTTTGAACTAGACATCAACTAATTTGACATCTTCCAGGGCCGTGGCCTCGACTTTAGAATGACCGAAATCTAATAGTGTGAACATGCCAACATGAATGGGGAAAGTTGGCCAAACCTTTTTCTGAGCTGCTTTCAATGCCTTGTTGATACCTCCTGCTACCGTCTAGTATGCCACTTCTATACACACTAACCTATTGGGTAAAACCTATGGGAGGGAATGGGGAGGAACAAAACAAGTGAATACTCTTATATAGGATAAATTATCCTCAATGAACATGTCTGCAAGTTTTCCCAAGTTCCCCATAATCCTTTCTGAAATTTGGGATGGCGGGTGACCGTTAATAACTATATGAATAGGCACTACAACGTTGTGACAGATTTTGTAAAATAAATATTTGGCGTTCTCCTCCCATAATTTGGAGTGATAGAAATTAATTGGCTCAGAACTGGTCAGGGTCCAACTCTAGTTTATCAGGGGAAAATGGGTCATGAAAAAAATGGCATCCATAACATATGCCGACATGTAAAAAAGGGTAGGTTGACATTTTGATTTTGTTGATTTATACTCAGGGATTTCCTTGGCCAAATTATCAGATAAAATTTTGGCCCAATTGAAGGTATAACCCTCAGTTATGTCGTTAATGATGGCTACCCACTCAACTAAGAAATTTGTAGGGTTCTTCTTCCCAAAAAGGTGACAGAGAATCATGGCTACATACAACATATGAGCATATAAATACATCATGGAATACATACCATGAGCAGTGACTCTGAATTTTTCCATATCTACCCACCGGTACTTGACTATATCATGACCATTTCTACCATATTGGGTGCATTCCTTTCTCTCAAACAAAAGAATAAATGTGGCATTGTAAGTGTATTTAGGGGTAGGGGAAATTGTTTACATTACTTGTAGGTTCTCTGGTCGGAAAGAGTCGATGACGACCTGTAGGTGGTTGATGATGCTCCTAGTTTGGATGTCGACATGTTCCAAAGCCCAATTTATCATATCATTGTAGGGTATGATTCTTGGTCGTGCAAAGATCTTATGTAGTTCCGACTGCGCTATGTGTCTGAGATTAGTTGTAAAGGACTCGTTGTCTTCTTCGGTAGAGTCATCTGGATAGTTAATGATTTGATTCTCTAAGACATCAAAAACCTTCTTCCAAGTTTAATGGCATCTGCAACTCGTGGAGTCTTGTCTGATAGAACATTTTCATTTGGATTTGAATCATCACTCGATGCCTCAATCTTCTTTGCATCTTTTCGTGGTGCCATAATCCTCAAGAAAATAGAATTATCCTACCTATGACCATAGAATTTTGTAATCTCTACATTGAATAGAAAACTGCTAATTGCAAATGGTAAAAACAATTTTGAAATTCAAAGTGCTTTATTCAAAAAAGTCTATCGATCTTCGTATAGCTCTACTAGCGAAGAATTTATTAAACTTAATGGAATTCATTACCTGGTGATTCAAAATCTTTATTTGAAATCATTAACTTTAATCAATCATAAATTTCATTAATACTTCGACGATTCTTGTTCGGAAGTTTTGTATGTGACAGGTTGGAAATCTCTCGAAGTCCGAATTTGCGGAGGAAGTAATCTTCGAGTAATCAATTTTATGTATTAATTAATCATGTTTAAAACGTTGTATTATCTTTAAGTATTTTGGAATTTTGGAATTCGGAAGTTTTGAATATTGTGCAAGAGAAATTTTCCAAAATCTGAAACTACGAAGTGATTGATTAACACTTAATTATGACTAATTAAAGCTGATAACTGTTTTATTAATTCCTTGAAAACCCTTTTTAATTTTTGTCATCACTTTACTTTGACGCTTTGATAATCCAGGGATTGTGAAATAAAAAAATCCCAATGAGAAGTCTCTCGGAGTGACGTGGCAGGGATGATGTCATTTTGATGATGTGTCAAGAAAAGAGAGGTTCCATGTGTCACTTGAAAACGTGTGAATCATCCGGCATAAATATCAAAAATAAGTGCCACATGTGAACCAAAGAAAAGATTTTTTAAAAAAGGACATGTGTCCTATGATTCATTTTCGTGAGTTCTTTGGGAAAAGTCACGAGTGGCTATCTTCAGAATTTCGGAGTTTCAAGGTTTTCATTGTTTAGGTTTGTTGGAATACCCGAAGTGTGAAGCGGCCATTAAAGGCTTTCTTTTAAAACTCAGGCGGCTCCAAAACTTCGGGGATCATTAGGATCGTTCGATCGAATTAGAGTTACTCATTGATGATAGATACCGTAAGTTTCTTATTGATAAATAACAACCAATGGATTTATTTTAATTTTAAGAGGTCACTTTCTAGGTTTTTTGCTTTTTTGGGTAAAATTTCATTTCTAAGAGGTAAAATATATAAATCTCAAAAGCTCAAAATTATGTGTGTTCTAACATAGGCTCCATATGGGGATTGTGGCTCCTTGTGAGGTGCGAAAGAATAATAGACCAAGTTTCTTTATTGTGTAAATGGAGTCATTATTGATTTTTGAAAAACACATTTTAGTTTTATTTAAGAATTAATCATACATAGAAAAACAAACTTAACCAAATCTCAAAAAACCTTAAAAACATACTTAATGATTGATCTCAAGTTAGGCTATTTAAAATTTCCTTTTCTTAAAACCGATTTTAGAATCGTTTAAGATAATCAAAATAAATTTAACTAAAATATCAGTCTTCGACCGACTTTGTTTGCTTCAAGGTTAAGCAGATGTAACAAATTATTTAGGGAATCCCTAGTTGGTTCAGGATGTAAATATCACCGGAAAGAGAACTAGATGATAGAGTATGATATATGGATATGTATGAAAACCTTACAGATATCATAGATATTTCTTCACTGCTAGTGAGCCTGTTCAGTACCCCGGTGAAGTTATCTACTTCTCCCATTGAATTTCCTTTCACCACTTCAATTAACACTTTTGTATTTTGATGACATGAGGGAAATCAATATATGAATTTCATTTCATCATCTCTTTTGGACAAGATGTGGGCAATAAAATTATGAATTTCCTTTCACCATCTATCTTGTATTTTAATATTTTTAAGTGGGGGAAGTCAACCTGTATGTAACATACAAGGGATGATATCTATTTAATTTTTTTTTTAAAGAAGGTCTGTCAACAAATTTAAGAATACTCTGAAACTAACTTTCTTCCAATTTTCAATACACCTTATCCTATAGGAATTTTTTTTATGGGAATCTTAATATTTCAGGGATCAACCTTGAGAGAATTAGTCAGTTTAAAGTTCGATAGAAGAGCTAAAGTTATCAGGATTATCCTAGACATACTTTTTCAATTAAAATCAAAGGAACATAAAGATTTTTGCCTAATATTGTTTTGAAAATATGTTTTTAAGTTTTCAGAGTCAAGATAAGTTTCTTTCTTTCTATGGAGATTAAGAAAGGATAAATAAATCTTAAGTGGATAAGAACTTCAGGATAGGAAAAAACAACCAAATCGAGGATTCGGAGGACCCAACACAAAATATCCTAGTCCTACAAAAGTTTGTGTATTTAGTTCAAACTTCCTTCGAGCTTATTTATTTTTATTTTATTTTTACTTCAGAGATGGATTCTGAATTTATCAGCATGACACTTTAAGTTGTAATTTTATACCTCTCTGATTTTTAGGTCGAGTGATAGTATTATCATGACAAAAACTTCCTTCACGTTCATTTCAAAAAGAGTTTTCTTAAAATTGTATTTGAACTAGAAGAGAAGGAACTCATACCTTATTTTCCTTTTGAACTTTCAGCAAGGTAGATTATTAATTTATCACCTATTTTTAGAGAAATCTAGTGTCAATTTTTTATTTAGTCTCCTCTCCTATTCAACCATATCTATTCTACGAGAGGAATAAAATGCAAAAAGTTATAAAATCCTGAAGAATAGAGATGATATGTGATGCATATGTTTTTACTTTCTATTTTAATGATGTCAAGCAATCATAAAGTTAATGAAAATATTTACAACCGATGATCAACTTACTTTGGTAATTTACAAAAAGAAATAAACAATTGAAAATCAAAATGCCAATGTCAATCCAATTCGATATATACAATGGAAATCTAAAATATAACTACTGCATCAAATGTTTTACATAAATCCCATTGATAGGAGCATCAAGAATTTCTCCATCAAGATTTTCCAGTAGTTATAACCCTAAATTGCACCATACATGCACACCTAGCATCAATCCCTCTTACTTGTTATTTTTGCCAAGCCATCACTGAGAAACTCTTCTTAAAAGCACTATTTTTGAATATGTACCCTGCACCACTACTACCCACGTACACATGCTTGTTGCACCACTACATCTCATGTACGTACGGTATCTGCACCATTACAGCTCGCGTATACCCACAAATGTTGTAAAAATTAAAAAGTTGCAAGGAATTTGTTGAGATTACAGGCTATTGTGCAGTTTCCCAACTATTCCACCACCTATAGCTCGTCACCCAACTGAATAACCATCCTTTTGTCATATAACCCTCCTTGCCCCAAGAATTTGCAGCCACATTGTCATATTTCCATCAAAATTTCCCTTTTTTTCCTTTTTCCTCAATCATAAGCCTATGACATTTACTTAGAAGAAGTGTGAGAGGAGAAAGATACGTGGAAGCACAGTTGGAGCTTGGTGAAGAGGATATCGGACTAGGTTTGAGGAGCAGTTGTCGATCTCATTGTAAGTAAACTTTGTGATATCAATAAAAGGAATACGTTTTCTGTCTCGAAATATGATGTGTTCAATATTTATGTTTGATTTATGTTTTATACTAACATCTAACCCATAATTCATAAATGAGATGCATGTTTTGTAGTTCCTTTTTTATCTATTTTTGAATGCAGGTCATCCTTGGGAGGAGGCTTGCAGTCAGAGCAGTGATCGAGCGTGAAAGGATCAACACCAGACGCAGAGTTAAAGGTAGAATTATCAAATCTTTTCACTTTGTATTTCTTGTATGAATGTGGGGTATATTCGGGATATTCTAAAGAGTAGGAGACTTTTAGACAATTAGATCTACCTACATGTTGAACCCTAGTGTAGTCCATAGGGGGTTTTTCCCGCTATATCAGAACTAGCAACCATACTGTGGATACCTCTAGGGTTTTAGGGGATATTTTTGGGTGTTTTAATTGGTTTGATTACCTTTTTGAGTTTTCTGTAAGTTGTTGAGTCTTTAAGGGATTCTGGTCTTCCATACCAGTACTCCCTTCCCTGTCATTCTACCTGTTTTTTTTTTTTTGAGAAGTACGCAGCCTATAGTGGGTCTGCATGTGTACATACGTGCCCTACCTTTAGACAACCCATGTACATACACAAGCTACTTAAGTGTCAGTAGTGTGTATGTGTCAAGAAATATTTTCTGTAAAGAAGAGGCAATCAACATCTTCCCTGATTGAAGTCATACTTCTCAAGGGTTTCTTGATTAAGTTCTGGTCTCTGTTGTTATAGTCTTTATGTTGAGTTTGACATCAGTTTTATTATCTTTTAAATATTTCTTGTGTTTTCTTCGAAAGGGTTTTAGACGAGTCTGTGAGTATTTTCTTATCATCCTATTTGGTATCGTCAATGACTCCCTGCGATCCGCAGTGGGCCAGAAGTCAGGTCTTGTCTTACTTTTTCCCTTTTTCTTGCTTTAAAGAAAAAGAAAAAGAATTTATTTCAAGCTTCTTGTTTGAAGCATTTAAAAAAAAATATAAAAAAATTCATTTCTTAGTTTGGTTAAGTAGTTAGGTTGATTATATTCCTTGTCAGGAAAAAGAGTGATTTTCTTAAGTTCTTTACTAAATGGTTAGAAAATTAATTAGCTCGTAGTTGAGTAGAATATTGTTTTTGGTTTTACTTTAAAAGATCTTAGAAAAAGTAGTTATGAAAAGTTGGTTAAAGAGTTGAAATTGCAAATCTTTATTTGTCAAAAGAAGTAGTTTTTCTTTTAGTTTCATTTAATGCTCTTCTCTTTCGTCTCTTAAAAAACACCACTAGTTTCATTGCGGCTTCCTTGACTTAAAACAAGCCACTTAAAATTAACGCTAAATTAAAATTTACTAGAATTTATGTTTGTAGGGTCCATCAACTAGTTTAGGCTAGAGCCTTGATTTAGGTTGGAGAGGAAACTCTTCAAGGCTTAAAAAACAAACATTGGAGTCAGTGCTAGGGAGCGTAAAAGGTCCAGTAAATGTGAAATTTTTCCGAGACCCCCCTCTAAGATAGGGGATAAACATGAGGTCATGTGTAGAAAGGTAGCGGAGATAACCCCTCCAAAGCCGGACCAAGCATAGTGGGGAACACATATAGAGGAATTGTTTGGGATTCTGTTGATCGCATTTTCCACGGATCTTCATGGATCTCGAATCCGTTCGAGGTCCTCAGTCCTCTTCGAAAACACTTTATTTCGATACCCTCAACAGGTTTCAGGCTTGATACCCTGCTCATTGAGGTCCACCCGACAGTCGACTGTACCCACCTGGTGACTGTTCGCGAGATGGCAACCTAGTTGCCTTTATTTTAGGGACTTACATAGGTGACTGCGGGGGTATATTACAATACCTATAGAAAACATCGGGCCACGCTATGTAGAGTATACCCGGAGGGTGATTCCATGTTCAATTTTCACTTGCACCGGTAAGTTTCTCTAGTGTTGGCTGGTGTAACTGTTCTTCCAACTAGTTAGGGATTTTCTTGTTTTATCTTGTAGGAACGTTTCTAGTGTGTGCTAGTTTTCAACGTTAGTAAAATCCTTACTGTGTCATTGATCTTCTCAAAAAGTGGAAGATCAAGAGCTCTATTGGTCACTAAGGATTTTGGGCCTGCCACCGGTTGCATTGGAGCCACCACCACCACCATTACGGTGAAGACTTGACCAGCAAGGGTCATTTGAGTTGAATGGGACACAAGAAACTGTACCCAAGCCATCCCTGAGAGGAGAACAATCGAATCCAGAGGAGCTTATTGTTTCTGACCTTGGAGTGGAGGATCATGGGCCAACCAATTCTTCGATCACTGACTTGTCGACACCCATCGTTGTACAAGTTGTCCCCCCAAGGGTAACTCATCACAAGCGTCAAATAGTCTTGCAAGAAGTGATAGAAGAAAGCATTGCTACTTCATCTGGGAGTCCTCATACTCCCTCAATGGCTTCCACCACACGGGGAATTCCGCCTCCTAACCCACCTTCGCCAGTCCGGACCACAATGGTCTCGACCGCCTCTACCTCAGGCAGTGGTCTGATTCTATCTATGGAGACGATCACTTCTTCATTCACACAGAGTGAGACATTACCTCTATTTTCATATAGGATGCCCAGTTTTGATATGAACTCTATCCTCTCCTACTCCATGCTATAGACCATGGGTCTAGGGGCAGGGAGATCAAAAAATCCTCTGTAAGGGTCCATGGGGGGAACCTTATCCCCCTTTAATTATTTTCCTTACGACGGGGGTCATATACCTTCGTTGTCCCCCTCACTAGGTGGTGCTCCTCAATAGCCCATCTAGCCGAACATGAACTACAACTTATTCGGAGTAGGTAGTCAAGGAACTTCTTCCTACACCACACCGGTGGGTTCAATGTCATTCTCTTTGTTCGACGTGTATGGAAATAATGCTTTCTTGTCAGCTACCATCTCGGCCAGGGGAAACCCTAGTTTTGGACAGCCAAATCCTGTGCAAGGTACTATTCCTACACAGGGGGCACACACATGATTCTTCTCCTCACAAGGAATCTGGAATCCATGGTAGAGATCAGTTACCTCATCAGGGATGCCGACCGAGGGCAACCCCTTCCTTGGCCAATGGAACCCCAGGCAAGGATCAGTACCTGTGTCTGTCGAATCGGCAATGGAAACCCTTTCCAGAATCTTTGGAACACCCCGCAAGGAGCAATCCCCACCCATCCCTCAACGTCCAACTACGGGAATCAACTGATGAGTTCCCAACAAACACAGTATTTGTTCACTGGCCAAGGCCATGGTATTTACCATAACCCTGGTCAACTTCCTAACTTTTCCTGGCAACCTGGTGCCATTCAAACTCCAGGCTCCTTTTTCCCTGTACATAGTCAATAGCCTAAGATACCATTTCTGGCAACGGTGCATTTTCCAGACTTGTCAAGATTGTTAAAAAACCCAATCTATCACGATCTGCATTGGCCTCCTATGTCAGCGAAGTTTCCCTCAGACATTATCAAGTTCGAAGGTAATCCTAACAAAGATCCGGGTGATTATGTGACCACTTTTCACCTATGGTGCTCATCGAACTCATTGTGAGATGACTCTGTTCAGTTGCGTTTGTTTCAATGCACTCTTATCGGGAGTGTTGCAAAATGGTACATTGAGCTCGAACACTCAACATACTCTAATTTTGGCTCGACCTCGGTTATCCAAGGACATAGCAACATAGGGAGTATTTTCCGAGGATGAAGCGATAATGAGAGCTCAATAGCTAGAGGTAATATACTCTCAGTCTGGTTTACTCTACGAAGTTTTGCTAGATGTGCCACGGTGTATCCTTGACAAGGCCAAACACGAGTCTGGACCACATGTCGATGGTCTAGTTGGTTCATCACAAGAAAATCCCACTGATCCATTGTCGAATCAATTGAAACAATTGTCGATACAAAATACAGTGACCAGCCAAACCTCTAGTTTGGTTGCTACCCCTACTCAAACATTGAATGTACACAGTGTGAAATCGACAAACCCGAAGGCCAACCAACATCTTGATGGCAAGAAAAAACAAATAAACAAGAAGGGTAAGGGGGATAAGAAACCCACCAACAATGTTGGTGGGGGAAACATAGAGAAAATAAAGTTGAAGTATCTATGTAACCTTTGCACGGAAGACCACCCGATTCACATGTGCCTTCGACTTGTGGAGGGCCAGACGTTACTGGCACAACAACAACTTGCTATGTTAATGAACCCATTTCCTCATGGGAAACATTTAACTCAAGCCTCTTCCAGTGCGGATGGGGGTAGTTAGGGACCCCCTCCGTCTTCTAGTAATCCTTCATCCGCGAATGTTTATATTATGAAAGGTGATTCCTACATAGAAACTAGGGCACACGATTACAAAATGCCAAACACTGTT
>SNQJ01S0124929.1:40606-67137 GCA_010110895.2 Picea sitchensis | reverse complement strand
ATGCAATTTGGACATTTGAAAAAAAAATTACAAGTTAAATGAGTACATCAATAAAAAATAACATACTAACCTTGCAAGTTCAAAATCTGAGATATGTAGATCGAGAATTGGATTTGTTCAACCGATGGGTGACAGAAAAAATAAATAGCTCAAACAAAAGCCAAGAACAGTGTCGCAACTATAGAAATTGTGTCACAAAGTCTCTTAAAGTCACGTATATATAGATAAAATAGTCAACTAGCCGTTAATGCCGACCAATGAGATAGACAAAATTTTCATCGCTATTGCCACGAAAGTTTGTCGCTATAGCGACGAAAATCCCGACTAAGTTAAATTAAGATTTTCGTCGATATTGCGACAAACTTTCGTGGCAATAGCGATGAAAATCCCGCTCTGTTTAAAAAAAATATGAAACTATGGAAGCGTGGAAAATTTTCATGGAATAATCTACCCATATGTAGTAGTGTACAAAGTTAAAAATCAGATTTGGATGATGAAATTGATGACAGATTTTGGTTGAGGTACATGTTGGGTACATGGTTGAGACAAGTAGTTGATGAGTTGGAACATACATGATGTGTATAGTTGAGTTGGAACTATACTATTTTTTTTTGTTATGATATGCACTAATCTATATTCTCAATAAATCAATCAACCATGCATTTTAACTTTTCCTAAATTTATTAAAATGCACTTGCTAAAAGAAACATATTTTATCTATGCTTAATCAACCATCTTTCAATGTATACTCAACAAATTATAACTGATACCCAGGGTGCCATTCTTCTCAATGAACTTCAAGAGTTACTTTTCAGTAAGTACCAAGGGTGCAATGTTTATGCATGTCCTTCAAGTACTCAAATTTTTTGATGGGGAAAATGGTGCAACTATCAAAACCCTGATAATTCAATGTTTATTTCCCTTGTTGAGAAAATAGTGGTCATTGAGGGATAAGGATGCCTCCTTATTGCACACCGCCCATTTATACCTCATGAGTGATCAAATCCACAACCTACCCTCACATCAACATGCAACTTATAAGTAAAAGTGTCAAAATATTTTCAACCCATGCCATGAAAAATCAGTGCTAGTAGAGTAAGCAAGAATGATGTTCCTCATCTCCTAATGATACACTATATACTTCCATATGACCCCATTTACTCATTTGTGTACGGATTGACAAGCATATTATCTATGCTTGCACAAATTTAAATCAACGCATCAAATTGTCCCATAATCATAAATTTAATCATATCACAAATCACATCAAATATCCTAAATGAATCCAAAGTCCGTACAATGTTGACGTAATTGCATGTCAATGTATACATGTGACTTCCCTGTCACACTAAGCAAATCATTAGTAGGATTTGAAAACTAATTGCGCCTCAAATATATCTATTTCAATATATCATAATCATATCAATTGATAATGTCAAATAGATTATATTGATGTACATTTTATCCATCCATATTTCACATAAACATTTAAATAAAATTCATTTAGAATTACCATTATGCCAATTAAATCCAATCAAATTAATCAAAGAGACCGAGTTTATCATCATACTATGTCAATTAAGTGGGTCATTTTGTAAGCAAAATTCCCTCAAATTAAAAAGTCCAATATGTCAAACGAGTCAAACAAACGAGGCACTACAAATATGCCAATACTTGACATATCACTTGACATATTACTACCTCTCTAGTAAAATTAAAAGAAGTAGAAAACCATTCACATATAACTTAAAGTTTTAAACTTAGAATGCATAGATCTATCTCAACTCTAAATATTTTATTCATTGAGAGGGATGTAGAAGAAATCCAATGCAAATTTAGTGACCTTTAAAGATCTAGTATTCAAATTTTTATCTAAAAATTACTTTAAAAATATTTTGATTTCCCAAAACATTCAAAAATTTTAATTAGGAAGAAAATTCATAGAAAATAACCTAAAATGTCTTTTCCTTTTATTGGAACCTTTTACAAATACCTTTTCTCAAGCTTTACACTAATAAATCTATATATATGGAACACAAATATATATATATATATATGGAAAAAAAAAATACACTCTGAAGTTTAAACAATTAGGTTAATATTTGAAGTTTTAACTTCTTTTTCTCTGAATATTTTATAAATAAATTAAAATTAAATTTTATTTTTTTAAAATAATACATTTTTATAAAATATTAAACATAATTATCTTATTAAGAGTAAACATAAAATTATATAAAATTATAAACAATTAAAAATTAGACCTCTTATAAAGAGATAAAATGACAATTAGGACACTTTATAAATAGAGAAAATGATAATTCTCTCTCCAAAAACATCCAAAATGAATAAAAAACATTTAGATTAAAAAAAATAAAAAAATCAATGACACTTCAATTTTAAATATAACAATTTGAAACATAAAACCTTACATGCTAAGAATCAAAACCTTAATAATGAAGGATATTAAAGCTAGCACATAACAAACTTTTATTATCCATTTATAAATTTTGAGAAATAATCAAAACACTAATAATGAAGAATATAAAAGCTAGCACATAACAAACTTTTATTACCTATTTATAAATTTTGAAAATAAGTGAAAGTGTTTAAAAGGTTAAGCCGATTTAATAAAGTGAAAGTGGTTAAAAGGTTAAGCCAATTTATAGAATTTCATGGCTAACACCATTGACTATGAAACTATATGGCATGTTGAACCCTAACCAAGCTATACATTGATGTGTAGCAACTAGAGGTGCTTTAATGAGTTGATCCAACAATGACCATTAACTATGAAATTATATGGCATGTTGAACTCTAACCAAGCTACACATTGATGTGTAGCAACTAGAGGTGCTTTAATGAGTTGATCCAACAATGTCACCATGTTGCAGAAAAAAAATTTGAAGATGGGTTTAATTTTGAATTTAAAGATTTGTTATTACATATAAAATCAAATCATGTTATACTTAAATGCAATATCTCTTCTTCATATGGATTGGATTTGATACATGGAAATTTAAATAAATATTAATAACAACACATATTTCAACGTTTGTCATAAATAAAATATTTTAATGTTTGTGTTAAGTAATATAATTTTATATTAATTTTATTAATAAATATTATTTTTTTGAGATAGGTGTAATTTTTTTAATACTTAGTATGGATTTGACATGTGACATTTAAAAAAATATTAATATCAAAATAAAATTCAGATGTGGGTCATAAAAAATGTTGCAATGTCCACATTAGCTAAAATATATCACCTTGAATTATACCTTGAACTTTTGATATTTGAATGGTGATATTTATTTCCACTTGCATCTACTTTATTGATATTTGATAATCCACATGTTGACCATCCTACCAAATCCAATGGGTACCCTCCTTCTCTAAGGATCCTTGAGTTGCAATGGAGTTGTTTGAAAGGTACCAATCTAGTAGAATGAGTGAAGGGTGAATCTTGAAACTTGATACGAAATCCCCACTTCTCTTGAAAACTTTTCCATATACCAAAGTCTTCAATAATCACCAATATAAACTTAATTATTACGAAAACCATACAACATTAAGGTGAAAAAGTATATGAGCCCTCTAACTCAAGCCACTAGTCCATATCATGCATAAATGCAATTTAATAATTTACTAATACCTATTATTCACCCACCCATATGTCACTAACATGAACAAGTATTTTCTTATTTAAAAACATAAAATAATGGCTTATCCTCATCCAACTAAGACAATTCCTATTTGTATGCCTAAATGTTCCATTGATCTCCTCTCCATTTCCAATTTGAATGAGTGCACATGTAGTTAGTAATTTAGTTATTGATTAACTCTCTTTAATAACTCAACCCACACTAATTAATTTCTAGTTAATTAAAATTTATTTATTTAATTTCATGTAAATAAAGAATTCATTTATCTTCAAATAATTTTAAATAAACTATATTATTTTTATTTGTTATGATATGCACTAATCTATATGATCAATAAATCAATCAACCATGCATTCTAACTTTTCATAAATTAAATAAAATTAACATGCTAAAAAAACATCTTTTAGTCATGCTTAATCAACCATCTTTCAATGTATACTCAAGAACTTATAATTGATGTATCTAGGGTGTTGTGCTTCTCAATGCACTTCAAGAATTATTTTTCAATAAGTACCAAGGGTGCCATTTTTATAAATTTCCTTTAAGTATCCAACTTTCTTGATGGGGGAAATGATGAAACCATTGAAACCTTGATAATTTAACCTTTGTTTCCCTTCTTGAGAAATTAATAGTCATAGAGGAATAAGGATTCCTCCTTAATTTTCACCACTAATCTATACCTCACGATTGACCGAATACATGGACTACCCTCACAACAACATGCAACCTCTAAGTAAAATTGTCACAAGATTCTCAATCCATGCCATGTAAAACAAGTAATAGTAGATGGAACAAGAATTATGCTCCTCATCTCCTAATGATACCCTGTATACTTCCATACGACCCCATTTACCCATTTTTGGACTGATCGACAAACATATTCTCTATGCTTGCACAACCTTAAATCAACACATCAAATTTTCCCATATTCATAAATTAAATCATATCATAAATCACATCACATATCTTGACTAAATCCAAAGTCCATACAATATTGATGTAATTCCACCTCAATGTATGCATGTCACTTCCTTGTCACACCAGACAAATCATTAGTAGGATTTCAAAAATAATTGCACATAAAATATATCCATTTCAATTTATCATAACCATATCAAATTATAATGTCAATTACATCATATGAATGTATAGGCCAATCAAATTAATCAAAGATTCTGAGTTTATCATCATAGTATTGGTCAATTAATTAGGTCATTTTGTAAGAAAAATTCCCTGAAATAATAAAGTCCAATTCATCAAACAAATCAAACAAACTAGGCACTACCCATATTTCAATACCCATATGTCAATACTTAAAATATCAAGTTTACATATTATTACCTCTCCAATAAAATAAAAAGAAGTAGAAAACCATTCACATACAACCTAGAGATTCAAACTTAAAATGCATAGATGTATCTCAACTCTAAATATATAATAATAATAATAATAATCTATTTTTAAGGTCATGGCCAAGCCACTACACCAAATTGGTGTATGAGACCCCCTTGTTTGCGGGACAAGGGACCCCCTCCGCCCAACGATTTGACTGGTAAAGTCTACAGAGGTATACATACCCTACCCCCCTCTGGATTTGAACTTGTGACCTCTTAAAAGGAAACACACGTTCTTAACCATTATACATTGAGAGAGATCCAAAAGAAATCCAATGCAAATTTAGTGATCTCTAAGATTTAGTATTAAATTTTTTTATGTAGAAATCAATTTAAAAATATTTTGATTTCTCAAAATATTCAAAAACTTTAACTAGGAAAGAAATTCACAGAAAATTACCTAAAATGTTTTTTACTTTTATTGGAACCTTTTACAAATATTTTTTTCTCAAGTTTCCCACTAATGGATCTCTCTCTATATAAAACAAAATGACACCTAAGTTTAAGCAATTCGGTCCTCAATATTTGAAGTTATGACTTCTCCTTCTCTCAATGTTTCATAAATAAATTAAAATCAAAATTGAATTTTTAAAAATAATACATATTAATATAATTATATTATTTATAAAATTGATATATATATAAATTTAAATTTATAAGAAAAAAACTATTAAAAATAAAATTATAAACATTAAAAATGATAAAAAAAAATTAAATTAGGTTTATAAAAAAAAAACAATTAAAAATGACATTACAGACATTCAAAATGATAAAAACATTTAAATAAAAAAAATTAACACCACTTCAATTATAAATATGATAATTTGAAACATAAAACCTCGCATGCTAAGAATCCAAACCCTAATAATGGAGGATATGAAAGTTGGTACATAATAAACTTTTAATATCCATTTTCAAATTTTGAAACTTTTAATATTTTCTTCTAATTCCTTCCAAATATTTTTCCTTCTTATACTCCTCATGTTGGATGATGGGGTATGTGTTAATTCCCTCCTTCTAGTGGATCTCTTCCTATCGACTTCAACACATATTACTCTGGGTCATGGATATAGAGTCATTTTAGTACCTTGGGGATTGCAGTCATCAGTGGCAGGTTCCATCGTTATTGAAAGTGGGAATACATCAATGTCCTATGATTGGTAGATTCTATTAGGTGTTTGACATTAGCTCATTTATTCACACTTGTTAGATTTTACTAGGTACATTTATGCCCATTATCATTATCGATGGGGTGTCTCGTGTTTATTAACGATATCAATCAATGACTGGTAATAAAACGATGTCTCATCGTGTTGACTTGTACACATATATTTGCACAATGTACTAGACTCGTACCACGACATATCATTTTGAAGACTTCGGGTGAAGTACAAACATCACATTTTTGTGCTCCTACCCGACCTGTATTGATGGTACCACCCTCAGTGAAATTGGTTCTTGCAGAGGATCAATTTTTTCACTTCATTGGCTCCAGATATCCTATGATTTTATTTGATACATTTCTCAACTGTGTATCCATTCATGGCTATGATCTACATTTTCGTGGATCCACTATGTATTTTTTCATGGCCATGATTGCTACTTTTATATATATATCACATGGATCCATTGTGTATAGTTTTGGTGGCCATGGAAATAAATTATTCTTTCATTAATCATGGATCCATGGTATACTTGATTTGGATGCCATGCTTACATCACTCCTGAGCATGGTTATGCCTGACTCAGGAGGATAATACTCTTACTTGATTTTTAATGTCAGTTCTATTCTTGGATCAACTATCTAGGAAATTTCATTGGGACTTACTTCTATGCATCCTCACCTTTCAAAGTTATAATTTATTTCGGCCATTAGTTGCTCT
This sequence comes from Picea sitchensis, assembly GCA_010110895.2. Lineage (NCBI taxonomy): Eukaryota > Viridiplantae > Streptophyta > Pinopsida > Pinales > Pinaceae > Picea > Picea sitchensis. Next base: position 60,198 of record SNQJ01S0124929.1, on the reverse strand, counting down.
TAGAACCTCATACATTAAGGGGAATCTATTATACCACAAATTTCCACACTACATTTTCATTTGCGAGATGGCCTAGTCCATTCCTAGCTTGTAGAACTAAATCCCACTCTCTTTCATCAGTGTCATCCAAAAAACAACAATTTTGTTGTCATACACTATTCACCCATGTGCAAATCATGTATATACTCTATTTTCTAGTGTACAAATTGTGTATACCCTCAAGTTTTTGAAAAAATAAAAATATTCCACATTTTTGGGAGGGGTTTTTGGTTTGGCCCATTCCCAAACTTCTATTGGCCTGTACACAATGAAATATAACCATATCAACCTCTTTAGGATGGTATACAATCACCTATGGGGGTATGTATGAGGTCAGACAACCTTGGTGCAATATTATGTTGTCGATCTGCAAGATCCCCTATTCCCTGAACCTATGAGTATCCTCCCCTAATTTGGAAACTTGTTTTCCAATATTCCTTCCTCTCTCCTATATGATTGTTGGGTGTGTTCCTATCCCTTCCAGGTCATTTGAGGAACATCCACTTTGATGAGTTAATGGTTGAATGGTATGGTGGAGAAACTTAAACAATTGGATTCAAGGAAGTGTCGATGGTTAGAGTCAGGTTGTAACTTACCTACTTTTACTATTCAATAAAATAGTTCTCTTTCCCTCCATATAAGTGTAATTTTGTTCAATCTATTTATATATGTTAAACTTGCTTTACATATTTGAATTTACACATTATATGCATAACTTGATTTGATAACTACCTTGTAGCAATATATACTTGATATTCTTTTGCAGGATGGTACAAGAAAGGATCATGAGAAAATCAAAGGTTGAGAATGGGGATCTACACCGAACATTTGGATACAAGGTACACAGTCTTTATTTCTCTCTTTTAAGTACTTATTTTATTAAAATTTTGTTAGTGGGAGGGTAGGTTCCTTCTTTTAAGAATGGTTAAGATATATTGTGACAAAGACCCAAGGTCATAGGGTAAAAATCCTATAGCAGTGAAGCCAGGATGTGAGGATAATTCCTCAAATACTTAATTTTCAAAATGTTTTAAATGATCTAAGACTAACTGTTGAGGGACCCCAAAGTGGGTCATGATGATTGAAAAATAAGTGAGCTGCCTTATTTACTGTATTGTTGAAAGTAGGAATGACTTCAACCCATTTGGTGAAGTAGTCAACACCGACAATGGTGTGTTTGTGACCATTGCTAGATGGGGGGTTGCACGTCATGAAGTCAATGCCCCATTTGTAGAAGGGGCCAACGATAATGACTGGGTGTAAAGGAGCTGGTGGGGCTTGTGATTTGTGTGTGAATATTTTTCACTTCGTACACCACTTGATGGATTGAATGTAGTCATGAAATAATGTAGGTCAAAAGTAACCAACTTGAGTGACTTTCTAGGTGATGGGAATAATAGAAATGTGCCCACCAAAAAATACATTGTGGAAATCATTAAGGACTCTCTCTACCTCATTAAGGGTGAGGCAAAAAAATAATATGGTGTTGAATCCCCACCAATATACAACATCTCTTATGAGGAGATATTTGGGGCTTGGTGGCAGATATGTCGATGATCATCTCGTGAGACATGTGAAATAAACTTTTGGGTGCGAAGGTAAGTGATGATGTCACCATACCAAGGGTCTTCTAATGAGATGAAAAATAGATGCTCATCAGGGAAGTTTTCATTCATGAGTGAGTCCTTGGTGTCATATGGTAAATCAATGATGAATTACGTGAGGATAAACTCGTTCTTACTTTTGGGAGTGGTGAAATCTAGATCAAATTCCTAGAGAATTACAATCCATAGGGAGAATTTTCCATTGATTTGTCATTGTCTAAGCAGGTATTGCATGGGGTTGGATTTTTTGATGACCTTTGTGGTTCGTAGAAAAATGTAATGGAACAATTTTTGGACCATGTGAACCATGGAGAGAGCCGAATTTTATTCAATTTTGTAGTCGAGAGGAGGGCCCAAAAAGTTCTTACTAACATAGTATATGATCCACTCTCACCCATCTTTTCCTTGCTGTATGAGGATTCCTAGGACTGATACTTCATAGGTTTAAAGGTACAGGGTATAATATTTATTGAATTTAGGGGAATAATTAAATGTTATTTTGAGAGGGCCTATTTTAATACTTCAAAATCTTGTTGATATTTATTATCCCATTGAAATGGGATGTCTTGGTGTAAAGGGCACAAGAAACCGTGGGCCCAAGTTGCGTAATTTGGGACAAAGTGATGTAAAATGTTGGATTTTCCTTACAGACTATGTAACTAGTGCAAATACTTGGGAGGGGGGATTTAACTAATGTCCTTGAACTTAAGGGGGTATACTATGATTCCTTTCTCAAGGGATATTATGAATATGATAAAATGTGTAGTGGTGACACAAAAAACACATTAAAGGGGGTTTAAATGAATTTCGTATTTGCAACACCTTTGAAAGATGATGCACAAATCCTCTAGATGTTGGGATTGTGTTTTGGATCGACCAGTGAGGTTATCCAAGTATGCAACGATGAGGTGGGAAATATCATAATAAAGACACTATGGGGACTATATTCATAAACAACATGACGCTTCCACATATATGGCTTTCCTAGAAAAACATCACAAACTTCAAGGGGGGAAACATCACACAATACCTCATCTTTGAAGGGTTGGATGTCATAGTGAATGCAAAATTTTCGGCTGATGCAAATGTCTCATCCCTCGCTAAGCCAACTGATGGTGTATGGCTAAGGATGCAGCGTCATTTTCATGTTCAAACTCCTGAAAATATTTGCTGAGATCAAGTTCTTTTGGCTACCACTATCAAAAAAAAATGGAGCCGGGTTCCCTTCACCCGCATCTATGAGTAGAAAAGGTGCTCCCCTTCTTCAGGATCCTTCAGTTCCTCTGGCTGAACTTTTGTGGTAGAAACAATGACATTGTGTTCTACATTAATGATCCATCTTCCCTTTTCTGGTTCTGAATTAGATTCTAATTTAGCATCCAACCCTAGAGATTTTGTCTCTGTGAACAAATACTATTTGGAGTGACATTCATCAATATTGTGCCAAGGGATTTTTTGGAACTCGCACCATTTTCTAGTGTCCTTCTTCGACTTACCATTTCCATTCTTTGTTGGTGGATTGGGATGGTTATCTCAGGGTTGTCCATCCTTTCTCTATCCTTTGGCTTGGGAGTTATGTCCACCCTTACCATAATTTGGTTGTTTTGGATTTGTAGACCCGAACTGCCACTTCTGCTGCTTCTTGAAATTTTCTTGATTTTGACGACATATCGATAAGAAACTCCTAACAAAGATATGTCTAGAAACTCCATTTTAGTTTGGATGTACCTATGCAAAGCCCCATGGTATTTTAGGACCATATTCCTCTCATAGTCTTTGATACCCAGCTTGGTGCACAAGGTATGGAAAGTATCGTTGAACTCAGACACTATTTAGATCATCTCTTGGTGTAGTGTGGTCCATCTCATGTACTCATCATCATAACTTCCAACATGGTAATATTGTTCCTTGATGGCATCAACAAAAAATGTCCAAGTGGGTCCTGGCCCAAAAATTATAGATTCATCCTTGACATGTTGCTCACAAAAAGTTTCCCACCAATATATGACATGGATAAGGGATTTAAGGAGTGTGAAGGTGATATTTTCATTGTTGGAAAAATCATGGACAGATAAATAACCCTCTAGAAAATTTAACCATTTTTCCAAAGTGTCGATGTTTATCTAGCCTTCAAATAAAGAAATATCAAATATAACTTTTACCTTGAAGGGCATCACACATCCAAATTGTTTGCTGGTTGAAGGTGCCTTCGATATTGTTAGAAACCATCGAAGGATATGGCATAAATCATCCATCATCTCATTCCTCTATCGTGCAAGGGATTTCTCGAGCAATAGTTTGAAAGAATATTATGTCCTACCATCCCTCTTTTCTTCTACCGTGGAAGGTTTCTTGGGTGTGTGAGAGTGGTTGTCCTCAAGAGAAACATGCTCTAGACCCAACTCTCTATACCTTGACCTCATAAAGGACATGCACTAATAATGACAAGTAGAAAGCCTCTTTGACACCACCAATCCAAATTATTTTTGAGGAATGATATGAAGGAAAAAATATCACAAAGAAATACACAGATATATGGAAAGGAACACAGTGATACAATAAAGCTTAGATTCTATTAATAACTGTCTAGAATACAAAAGGTTGTAAAATGTAAAAACACATAAGCTAACTAGAATGGTGGTAGCTTATTTTTGAGAGGAGATGTGCTGGCTATGATCATTCACAAGAAAGTTGATTACAATGAGGCTCCAAAGGAATTTTTAACATAAATAATAAATGAGAAAACCATAAACATAAAAAAACCTAACCACACACACACACACACACACACACACACACACATATGAAATACAATGAGATTTACTCATTCTATAAATGACAAATATTTTATGCAAGCACAATCAACCAGTTGACCACCCTACCAAATCCGATGGGTACTCTCCTTCCCCAAGGACCCCTAAGTTGAAATGGGGTTGTATGAAAGATACCAATATAGAAAAATGGCTGAAGAGTGAAGCTTGAAACTTGAGACAAAATATCCACTTCTCTTGAAAAATTTTCAATATACAAAACTCTTCAACAATCACCAATATACAGTTAAGTATTATGGAAACCATACAACAATAGGGTGCAAAAATATATGATCCATCTAGCTCAATCATCCATTTTATAGGCTTTGTGGTTTAAGCCACTTCTCCATATCATGCATAAATGTTATTTTATAATTTACTAATACCTATTATTTAGTGTTAGGGACCTAACCTACCTAGCCCCTCAAGTGTAGAATAATATATTTCCATGTAACAAAGGTCAATCTTAATAAGTCCTAACAATAAGGAGGAATGCGTCAAATGTAAGAATACCTAATAGAAGCTTTCGCTTCTAGAAGGATGTTCCTCTAGATTGTTCTTTTGGATAGATAGATTCAGTATAAATAGGAGTAGAGGGTATGATAAGTTTTGTCTTGATGAATTATTGTAATAGACCTTTCCTCTATTGGAGGTTTCCCCCTCAAGGAGGCAAGTGAACCTTGTTTCCTATCAATAAAGGTATAATTATGGTGTTGTGGTTCCATATCATTTGTTGTTTCCCTATTATATCTACAATATTTCCATATTCTGTTTCTATCTTGGTGTTATTTTCTACATTATTTCTCTTTTTTGCTAATATAATAGACCTGGTACCTTACAAGTGGTATCATATCAATTTCCTCAGCATAAAATTGTGGGTTAATTGTTTTCAGGGTAGAGACGTATTCCGACGTATTAAAGCTATAGAGATCTGTCATTATGCACATAAACCCATGGTCGAGGAGTAATACACATAGGAAATACAAGTGGTACTAAAGCGCACATCTGTTGGCCACCCTTGTAACCCCTATTGGTACCCCTTTGAGTGGTAGCGCATCATATAACACATGTATATAGATCGACCTAGATATCTTGAAGCCCTCTATAGATAAAATGATTGGCCACCTGACTTCTATAGTGCCACTTAGAAAAACACTCTAGAATATACTCTCTATTACCTTGGTAGTTGGGAAGTACGGCTAAGGGAATGGTTTATCCTCCTTAGTTGGTGCCCTGAGATATTGGGCCGAGCACTACTGTTGGATCCCACACGTATATCAAAGAGATATAGAACAGGGCAAAACCTTGTCTGTAGAAACCCTAAATATCCTACCCCTTTGGATGGAAATAAAAACATAATAGACAAGATCTATTGTCGTGCAACTGTGCCTTCTGCATTCTAGTTGCGAAATTACTACACATTTATTCCTGTTAAGCATTTGGGAATTTTTTCACTACAATATTATTTAAGTCGGAGTATAACTCTGCAGGAATATAGTGGTCCCGTCGACACACTTATTTGGGAACTATCCCATTGGATTTCCCTTTTCTCCCTGATCGTAGTCATACCTTTCATTTTTAATCTTGTTTTTTAGTGGACCTGACCCCTTCCTAGCTTCCCTATTTACTTCCTATTCCATTATATTTCCCTTCTCACCTTGATCATCATGGTACCTATCACTTATAAGTCCTTTTTTGTGGTCCCACCCACCCATTTTCCCTTACCCGCACTCCCCCTCTCCAAATGGCCACCACTAGCAACTAAGACCTGCAATCTTCCATCAATCAAGCCTAGGAATCCATCCAACAGGTGACATCTGATATTGGATCTACCAATTCCTTCCTTTCACAATTCGAGACCCAAGTCCAACACCAATTTGACACCATGGATTCCAAATCCATGAGCCAATTTAACACCCTCCATTCTACTGTCAACCAGTTGTTGAACCGCACTCCGAGTCCTTCCTCCTCAGACCAACCATATTCTATTGATTCCTTTCATTCTCTACATTTTCAACCCAACTCCTTTCATCGTGACCCCCTTCTTCCTCGCGTTGAGGTCAATAAATTTGATGGCTCCAATCCCATGAGTTGGGTCACTCAAATGGAGCATTATTTTTCTCTGCATGGTATTACTGATGAGTTGGCCAAAATTTTCTATGATATCCTCTATCTAGATCCTGAATGATGGAAATGGTGTAAAAATTCACGTCAGAGGTATATTGCATGGACCTAATTTGTTGCATAGCTCTATGACTTCTTTGACACTGATACCCACTATCTCAGTCGTTTAACCAAGTTGAAATAGTCAGGCACAATGAAATATTTTATAAATACTTTTGAGAATTTGGCCTTTTGAACTGAGGGCATGTCATATGTGTTCTTCCGTGAATGATTTATCAGTGGCCTAAAGGATGAAATCTGATCCCAGGTTCTCATGGCCTTCCCTCAGACTTGGTTGGAAGCTACTAAATGTGCTAAAGAGGCCCAACAAGTTGTTTTTTTCCAAAACAAAAAAACTTCTTTTATTCCTCGCCCTCGACTCACTAATCCTAACCCCCATGCCACTCCCCTCAAGGTAAATAAATTAACTAGGGATAAAATGGTTGAACTCTAACTGAAGGGTCTTTTCTATATTTGTGATAAAAAATATATTCCGGGGCACAAGTGTGAGGAACAAAAATATTTTATGGCCATTTCTGAAGATGTTCCTAAAGAAGATGTGATAGTTCCCCTTGTTGAAGAGCTCTCCCTTCTCGATGCTACCTATGAACCCGCTAACCCACCTGAAGTTGACTCACTCATTTCCTTGCATACCCTCACTATCTTCTCTACTCCACAAACCCTCAAGTTCATTGGATATATTAAGCATAGGAAGGTCATCATCCTTATTGGCAGTGGTAGCACCCATAATTTTATTCATCGTTGCATTTCCTAGGAAACCAATTGCTATATTCATGTTGTCAATAATTTTCAAATCATGATAGCCAATGGTGGATCCATGAAATGTGGTGGGTGTTGTGAAAATGTATGTCTTCAAATTAGACATTACCACCTGAAATCTGATATGTTTTCTATTGAAATGGGTGGTTGTGACATTGTGCTAGGTGTTGAATGGTTATGCACTTTGGGTCCCATTCTTATGTAATTTAAGGAATTAACGATGCAATTACAACAAGAGGGAGAAATGTATCAATTCCAAGGTCTCACAGTTGGTTCTCCTAAGATCATTAGTTCCCATCGCATGGAAAATATCCTCAATAAATGCCACTCCAATATTATTGTTCAACTCCATTCTATTCACGCGGTTGAGACACCCTCTGTGCATCCTGAACTCCAATTTATCCTCTCTGAACATCAAGCTATTTTTTCCACTCCTCGGGGAATTTCGCCTTCTCATGGTGTTCATGATCAATCCACCCCCCTTGTTCCTGGCAGTCTTCCTCCCAATGTTCACCCTTATCTTCATCCATTTTCCCAAAAGAATGAAATTGAGAAAATAGTGTAGGAATTGCTCCAAGCAGGTGTTATCAACCCTATTACCAACCCTTATTCTTCTCCTGTGGTCATGGTACTTAAGAAACAAGGTACTTGGTGCACATGTCCTAAATTTTGTGCCCTCAATAAACTCACCATCAAGGACAAGTTTCCCATTCCTATCATTGATGATCTCTTAGATGAGCTGAGTGGTTCTTAGTACTTCAGTAAACGTGATATTTGTTCTGGCTACCACCAGGTACATATGCAAGAACTTGACATCCCCAAGACTACCTTTCAAACTCATGAGGGTCACTATGAGTTCTTGGTCATGCCCTTTGACCTATGTAATTCCCCCTCCACCTTCCAAATCCCCATGAATCATGTCTTCCATCCTTTCCTCCGTCATTTTGTCTTAGTTTTATTTGATGATATTCTCATCTATAGTAAAACTTGGCAATCCCATCTTTCCCATGTGAATCAAGTTCTCCATTTACTCTCTCAGCACCAACGTTTCCTCAAACACTCTAAATGTGCCTTTAGAACCTCAAAAGTCAAGTACTTAGGTCATATTGTTGGCAAGTCTAGTGTCCAGGTGGATGCTAAGAAGATTGAATCAATGGAGGATTGGCCTCACCCCAAGACTGTCAAAATCTTGCATAGTTTTCCGGGTTTAACATGCTATTATCGCAAGTTTATTCATAATTATGGAAAGATTGTGGCGCCTCTCATTGCTCTCCTTAAAAATAATTCTTTCACTTGGACTCCCATAGCTGGTCGGGCCTTTCAAGCCTTGAAGGAGGCTATGTGTAATACTCTATTCTTGGCCCTTCTTGATTTCACAAAAACCTTTGTCCTGGAATGTGATGCCTCTGGGAGAGGAATTGGAGTAGTCCTTATGAAAGAGGGCAGGGCTTTGGTCTTTACCAACAAACAATTGTCAGAATTCCATTTGAGCCAATCAATATATGAAAATGAAATGTTGGCTATTCTGCATGCAGTATATCTATGTCGCCATTATCTCTTGGGGAAACACTTACAAATTAAGAAATATCACAAAACCTCAAGTATTTTTTGGAGCAATGAACTTCCTCCCCAGAGAAACAAAAATGGGTAACTAAGCTCTTTGGATATGATTATGAGACCATTTACAATAAAGACAAATAAAATGTGGTTGTTTATGGTCTTTCTCGAAAATATGACTATGAAGGGTCCATTTTGTCCCTCTTCTTCATTGTACCATATTGGCTCCAAGCTATTTGCCAGGAATGACTACAAGCTCCTAAAATTTCCCATTTGATCCAACAATTGCATGCCAATTTTCCAATTTCCCCAAGGTACTCTTGGAACAATTATGAGCTTCTCTCTAAAGGTCATTTGTATTTAAGTAATCAGTCACAACTTAAATCCATGGTGCTTTCTAAGATTCATGCTACACCCACAACTGGGCACTCAGGGTTTACCAAAACCTATGACTGGGTCAAACGTTCTTTTTTTGGGATGGTATGAAAAAGGATGTTCACACTTTTGTGGCATAATGTGATGTTTTTCAAAGAAACAAGGGAGAAACAATCAAAGCTCCTGGCACACTCCAACTGCTTCTAATTCCACCTGCTATTTGGAGGGACACATCTATGGATTTTATTGTGGGATTACCTAAATCAAGCAATAAGTCAGCCACCATGGTGGTCATTGATCGTCTTTCCAAGTATGATCATTTCTGTGCTCTTCAACACCCATTTACCACATCCACTGTGGCTCAACTTTTCATGGATCATGTCTTCAAGCTTCATGTCATGCCTCATTCTATTTTTGAGATCCTACTTTCACCAACAATTTTTGACAAGAAATTTTTAGGCTATAGGGCACCCAATTGCAGCTCATCACCACCTATCATCCCTAGACTGATGGTCAAAATGAAGTTGTCAACAAATGTTTGGAGACTTATTTGAGGTGTTTTTCCTCTAAAATGAAAAATCAATGGGCTCAATGGGTACCATTAGTTGAATGGTGGTACAACACTTCTTACCATACAACTAATCATATGACTCCTTTTGAAGCAGTATATGGACAAAAGCCACTTTCCATTCTCTCCTACATTCCAGGTGTCTCGAAGGTCTAGGAGGTTGACCAAACGCTTACAGTTCAAGAGGATATTATCCATACCCTCACAGAGAATTTGGTCATGGATCAAAATTGCATGAAGCAATAGGCTAATAAAGGTCGCTCATAACATCAATTCGCTGAAGGAGACCAAGTATTTCTTCGACTGCAACTTTATAAGAAAACTTCACTCAAGGATGAACATTGTCAGAAACTGGTGCCCTAATTTTATGGTCCTTATACAGTTTTCAAATGCGTGGGACATGTGGCCTATCAGCTAGATTTTCCCAGTTCTTCTAAGATCCATCCTATTTTTCATGTCTCCTTCTTAAAGAAGGTGATTGGAACTAAGTTCCAAACTCAAACCAACCTTCCTGAGTTGGATGAAGAAGGATCCATCTGGTTACAGTCACAAACAGTTTTGGACTGGCATGAGCATCGACTTTATCAGTGAATCATCAAGGAAGTGTTAGTCCATTGGAAAGATACAACTCCAACAGATGCCACCTGGGAAATAGCTACCATTATGCAACAATTTCCTCATCTCAAGCCTTGAGGAAAAGGATAATTTTAAGGGGACAGGCATGTTAGGGTCCTAACCTACCTAACCCCTCAAGTGGGTTGAATAATATATTTCCATGTAATAAAGGTCATTATTAATAAGGCCTAGCAATAAGGAGGAATGAGTCAAATTTAAGAAGACATAATAGAAGATTCCACTTCTAGAAGGATTTTCCTCTAGATTGTTCTTTTGGATAGATAGATTTAGTATAAATAGGAGTAGAGGGTATGAAAAGTTTTTTCTTGAAGAGTTATTGTAATAGAGCTCTTCTCTGTTGGATGTTTCCCCCTTGAAGAGGCAAGTGAACCTTGTTTCCTATCAATAAAGGTATAATTCCGTATTATGTTGCTATCTTGGTGTTATTTGCTACATTATTTATCTTTTATACTAATATAATAGACTCGATACCTTACATTCACCCACCCATATGTCACTCACATGCACAAGTACTTTCTTATTTAAAAATATAAAATAATGATTTATCCTCACCCAATTACCACATTTTCTATTTTTACTCCTAGGTGTTCCCTTGATTTCCTCTCCATTTCTTATTTGATTTGGTGCACATGTAGTCACTACTTTATTTATTTATTAACTTTCTTTAATAATTCAACCCACTTTTGTTATTCGACACTTCTATTTGAAGTTGAATTCCTTGTTCCTATTTCTTCTCCTGGATTCATGGATGTAATAGTAATTAATTTCTAGTTAATTAAAATTTATTTATTTCTATTTCATGCACATACATAATTCATTTATCTTCAAATTATTTTAAATGAACTATACTATTTTTTTGTTTTTATGATATGCACTAATCTATATGCTCAATAAATTAATCAACCATGCATTTTAACTTTTCCTAAATTTATTAAAATTCACTTGCTAAAAGAAACATATTTTATCTATGCTTAATCAACCATCTTTCAATGTATACTAAACAAAATATAACGGATACCCAGGGTGCCATTCTTCTCAATGAACTTCAAGAGTTACTTTTCAATAAGTACCAAGGGTGCAATGTTTATGCATGTCCTTCAAGTACTCAATTTTTTTGATGGGGAAAATGGTGTAACTATCAAAACCCTGATAATTCAATGTTTACTTCCCTTGTTGAGAAAATAGTGGTCACTGAGGGATAGGGATGCCTCATTATTGCACACTGCCCATTTATACCTCATGAGTGATCAAATCCACAACCTACCCTCACATCAACATGCAACTTATAAGTAAAAGTTTCAAAATATTTTCAACCCATGCCATGAAAAATCAATGCTAGTAGAGTAAGCAAGAATGATGTTCCTCATCTCCTAACGATACACTATATACTTCCATATGACCCCATTTATCCATTTGTGGACGGATTGACAAACATATTATCTATGCTTGCACAAATTTAAATCAACACATCAAATTGTCCCATAATCATAAATTTAATCATATCACAAATCACATCAAATATCCTAAATGAATCCAAAGTCCGTACAATGTTGACGTAATTCCACGTCAATGTATACATGTGACTTCCCTGTCACACTAGGAAAATCATTAGTAGGATTTGAAAACTAATTGCACCTCAAATATATCTATTTCAATATATCATAATCATATCAATTGATAATGTCAAATAGATTATATCGATGTACATTTTATCCATCCATATTTCGCATAAACATTTAAATAAAATTCATTTAGAATTACCATTATGTCAATTAAATCCAATCAAATTAATCAAAGAGACCGAGTTTATCATCATACTATGTCAATTAAGTGGGTCATTTTGTAAGCAAAATTCCCTCAAATAATAAAGTCCAATATGTCAAATGAGTCAAACAAACGAGGCACTACAAATATACCAATACTTGACATATCACTTGACATATTACTACCTCTCTAGTAAAATTAAAAGAAGTAGAAAACCATTCACATATAACTTAAAGTTTTAAACTTAGAATGCATAGATCTATCTCAACTCTAAATATTTTATTCATTGAGAGAGATGTAGAAGAAATCCAATGCAAATTTAGTGACCTTTAAAGATCTAGTATTAAAAAATTTATCTAAAAATTACTTTAAAAATATTTTGATTTCCCAAAACATTCAAAGATTTTAACTAGGAATAAAATTCATAGAAAATAACCTAAAATGTCTTTTCCTTTTATTGGAACCTTTTACAAGTACCTTTTCTCAAGCTTTACACTAATAGATCTATATATATGGAACACAAATCTATATATATATGGAACAAAAGGATACACTCTGAAGTTTAAGTTCAAACAATTGGGTTAATATTTGAAGTTTTAACTTCTCCTTCTCTAAATATTTTATAAATAAATTAAAATTAAATTTTATTTTTTTAAAATAATACATTTTTATAAAATATTAAACATAATTATTTTAATAAGATTAAACTATAAAATTATATAAGATTACTACTGCTCTCAATATTTTTTAAATAAATTAAAATTAGATTTTTTTTTTTTTAAATAATACATTTTTATAAAATATTAAACATAATTATCTTGAGTAAACCATAAAATTATATAAAATTATAACAATTAAAAGTTACACTTCTATAAGAGATAAAATGACAATTAGGACACTTTATAAATAGAGAAAATAATAGTTCTCTCTCCAAAAACATTCAAAATGAATAAAAAACATTTAAATTAAAAAAAATAAAAAAAATCAATGACACTTCAATTTTAAATATAACAATTTGAAACATAAAACCTTACATGCTAAGAATCAAAACCTTAATAATGAAGAATATTAAAGCTATCACATAACAAACTTTTATTATCCATTTATAAATTTTGAGAAATAATCAAAACCTTAATAATGAAGAATATAAAAGCTAGCACATAACAAACTTTTATTACCCATTTATAAATTTTGAAAATAAGTGAAAGTGCTTAAAAGGTTAAGCCGATTTAATGAAGTGAAAGTTCTTAAAAGGTTAAGCCAATTTATAGAATTTCATGGCTAACACCATTGACTATGAAACTATATGGCATGTTGAACCCTAACCAAGCTACACATTGATGTGTAGCAACTAGAGGTGCTTTAATGAGTTGATCCAACAATGCCACCATGTTGCAAAAAAAATCATTGAAAATGGGTTTACTTTTGAATTTGAATATTTGTTATTACATATGAAATCAAATCATGTTATACTCAAATGCAATATCTTTTCTTAATATGGATTTGATATATGGAAATTTAAATAAATATTAATAACAACACATATTTCAAGTTTGTCATAAATAAAATATTTTAATGTTTGTGTTAAGTAATATAATTTTATATTAATTTTATTAATAAATCTTATTCTTTTGAGATAGGTGTAATTTTTTTAATACTTAGTATGGAGTTGACATGTGACATTTAAAAAAATATTAATATCAAAATAAAATTCAGATGTGGGTCATAAAAAATGTTGCAATATCCACATTAGCTAAAATATATGACCTTGAATTCTACCTTGAACTTTTGATATTTGAATGGTGATATTTATTTCCAGTTGCATCTACTTTATTGATATTTTATAATCCACTTGTTGACCATCCTACCAAATCCAGTGGGTACCCTCCTTCTCTAAGGATCCTTGAGTTGCAATGGAGTTGTTTGAAAGGTACCAATCTAGTAGAATGATTGAAGGGTGAATCTTGAAACTTGATACAAAATCCCCACTTCTCCTGAAAACTTTTCAATATACCAAAGTCTTCAAGAATCACCAATATAAACTTAATTATTACAAAAACCATACAACATTAAGGTGAAAAAGTATATGAGCCCTCTAGCTCAAGCCACTAGTCCATATCATGCATAAATGTAATTTAATAATTTACTAATACCTATTATTCACCCACCCATATGTCACTAACATGAACAAGTATTTTCTTATTTAAAAACATAAAATAGTGGCTTATCCTCATCCAACTAAGACAATTCCTATTTTTATGCCTAAATGTTCCATTGATCTCCTCTCCATTTCCTATTTGAGTGAATGCACATGTAGTTAGTAATTTAGTTATTGATTAACTCTCTTTAATAACTCAACCCACACTAATTAATTTCTAGTTAATTAAAATTTATTTATTTATATTTCATGTAAATAAAGAATTCATTTATCTTCAAATAATTTTAAATGAACTATATTATTTTTATTTGTTATGATATGCACTAATCTATATGATCAATAAATCAATCAACCATGCATTTTAACTTTTCATAAATTAAATAAAATTAACATGCTAAAAAAACATCTTTTAGTCATGCTTAATCAACCATCTTTCAATGTATACTCAAGAACTTATAATTGATGTATCTAGGGTGTTGTGCTTCTCAATGCACTTCAAGAATTATTTTTCAGTAAGTACCAAGGGTTCCATGTTTATAAATTTCCTATTAAGTATCCAACTTTCTTGATGGGGGAAATGATGAAACCATTGAAACCTTGATAATTCAACCTTTGTTTCCCTTCTTGAGAAATTAATAGTCATTGAGGAATAAGGATTCCTCCTTTATTTTCACCACTCATCTATACCTCATGATTGACCGAATACATGGACTACCCTCACAACAACATGCAACCTCTAAGTAAAATTGTCACAAGATTCTCAACCCATGCCATGTAAAACAAGTACTAGTAGATGAAACAAGAATTATGTTCCTCATCTCTTAATGATACCCCGTATACTTCCATACGACCCCATTTACCCATTTTTGGACTGACTGACAAACATATTCTCTATGCTTGCACAACCTTAAATCAACACATCAAATTTTCCCATATTCATAAATTATATCATATCATAAATCACATCACATATCTTGACTAAATCCAAAGTCCATACAATATTGATGTAATTCCACCTCAATGTATGCATGTCACTTCCTTGTCATACCAGACAAATCATTAGTAGGATTTCAAAAATAATTGCACATAAAATATATCCATTTCAATTTATTATAACCATATCAAATTATAATGTCAATTACATCATATCAATGTATAGGCCAATCAAGTTAATCAAAAATTCTGAGTTTATCATCATAGTATTGGTCAATTAATTAGGTCATTTTGTAAGGAAAATTCCCTCAAATAATAAAGTCCAATTTGTCAAACAAATCAAACAAACTAGGCACTACCCATATTTCAATACCCATATGTCAATACTTAAAATATCAAGTTTACATATTATTACCTCTCCAATAAAATAAAAAGAAGTAGAAATCCATTCACATACAACCTAGAGATTCAAACTTAAAATGCATAGATGTATCTAAACTCTAAATATATAATAATAATAATAATAATCTATTTTTAAGGTCACGGCCAAGCCACTACACCAAATTGGTGTATGAGACCTCCTTGTTTGCGGGACAAGGGACCCCCTCCGCCCAGCGATTTGACTGCTAAAGTCTATAGAAATATACATACCCTACCCCCCTCTAGATTTGAACTTGTGACCTCTTAAGAGGAAACACATGTTCTTAACCATTATACATTGAGAAAGATCCAAAAGAAATCCAATGCAAATTTAATGATCTCTAAGATTTAGTATTAAATTTTTTATGTAGAAATCAATTTAAAAATATTTTGATTTCTCAAAATATTCAAAAACTTTAACTAGAAAAAAAATTCACATAAAATTACCTAAACTGTTTTTGACTTTTATTAGAACATTTTACAAATATTTTTTCTCAAGTTTCCCACTAATGGATCTCTCTATATAAAACAAAATGTCATCTAAGTTTAAGCAATTCGGTCCTCAATATTTGAAGTTATAACTTCTCCTTCTCTCAATGTTTCATAAATAAATTAAAATTAAAATTAAATTTTTTAAAATAATACATATTAATATAATTATATTATTTAAAATAATCTACAAAAATATATAAAATTGAAATATATATATATATATATATTTCATTAGTTTAAGATCAGCATGAATGAAAAACTAAAACGAGGTTTCATACACGGATATACATGTCTATAACGAGGTTTCATGTGAATCGAAATTCAAAACAGTGGGTATTTAACATCTTCATATGGAGAAGCAACTGAAGACATCTAATATTTGCTTTTTAATATCAACTTGTTTTACCATATGTGTTTTAAAATATTAAAAAATTAAAAATAATTCAAAAAACAGATATCTGGCTCCATGCACTCCACCAGCTGTAACGAGGACCCACTGTCTGGCAGTCCACCAGCTAGTAAAATTGGCTCCACGCACTCCACCAGTTGGTAACGACACCCCACTGGCTCCACACACTCCACCAGCTCGTAAAGAAGGCGAAGTTGAAGGCGCCCCCAATTCACCCACTAACAACAAATACCGGTATAAAGGAAGGGCGCCCTAGTAAAAACCTAAACCTAGATGTAAAAACTAAAGTAAAAACTTAAGACATTAAAAAACTTAAATACAGTAAATCATCTAAATCTAAATTGAACAAGATTATTATCTTAATCATCTTAATTACCTTTTTTTTTTAATGACGAATATATATGTTTTGTCATATAAGGAAGTTAATGTTTCAATCACAACCTTTCACAACTAAGAATATTCCAAACATATGAAATATTGTCCATTAAAAATCCATATATAATTAAAAATTCATTAAGTCTGGCCATTTTCAATAGTTGTACCCCATTAGCTCCATGCACTCCACCAACTGTAACAACAACCCACTGCTCCCAGTCCATCACCTAGTAAAGTTGGCTCCACTAACTCCACCAGTTGGTAACTACCCCTTGGCTCCACTCACTCCACCAGCTAGTAAAGAAGGTGAAGTTGAAGGTGCCCCCAATTCACCCACTAACAACAAATACCGAATGCATTAAAAACTTAAGACATTAAAAAAATTAAATGCAATAAAGCATTTAAATCTAAACCTAAAACTGATTATTATCTTAATCATGTTAATCACCCTTTTTAATGATGAAGTGACATATTTTGTCATGCAAAAAACATAATGTTTCAAATCACAACCTTTCATTTATTGTGACCACTAAAATCTAAATATGTAATTAAAAGTTCATTAAGGGCGACTATTTCCAATAAATATACTTCTATCTTCTTAAATATTTCAATATCAACTTCATATATATATATATAGAAAAGAGTACAATAAATTATCAATGATTGAAACGGAAAGAAGAATGTGGCTAGGATTTCGAGAGGGTTTCTATAGGGATACGAATGAACAGTTTTCAACAAGTCGATTTGATATTATGATGACCTCATCCAACTTGTATACTACTAGGATGATATCAAGTCAAAAGATATATTTTTTGTCCAATATCCCAAAGTTTTGAAAATACTACAATAAATTATCAATGAGTGGACCGGGAAGAGGAATGTGGCTAGGGTTTAGAGAGGGATACAAATGAACACTTTTCAACAAGTCGATTTGATAGGATGGATGACCTCATCCGACTTGTATACTACTTGGATGATGTCCTGTCAAAAGATATAATTTTTTTCCAATATCCCAAAGTTTCCTTCTATCATAGTAGACCTCAGGATTATGATTGAGTGATAGATCAGTTGTATGCTGATGGAAGTGGCAAAGTTTCGTCAGAAGTGTCAGGATATGGGCTAAGATCCTAGATTTCTTCAGGATACGATTGGCACCTCACGTAAGGTGGAGGGACACCTAATTCTCATTGACATTAATTAATGAGAATCTTGGCAATGACAGTCCTCCAGATTTCATAATTTTTTTTTTTTTTGCCCTAACAGTGCTTCGATAGTGTATGGAAACCCTTGCGAAGCTTCTCGGAGGGAAGTCTGTGGTGTGTTTAATGTAAGGGATGGATTTATTAGTGGATTTTAGGATGTATATTTTCATGAAGGAAGATTCACTAGTTATCAGAAAGGTGGTTTACCGAAACCAAGGATAAAGGTGGTGAAGAGTCAAGGCAGAGGTGATGCACTGGTTGTAGGGGAGGGGTAGGAGTCGAACATATTCTTTATCTCTTTGGAAAAAACTGTTAAATAAAATGTAACCTCAATAGTCTAACAGTACACTGCCAGCTGTCCTGGCCAGCTGTACTATCATTTCTTGTGTTCTTGATTTGCTTGAGACTATTTAGCTTAGCTATTTTCCCTCTTCGATTGTACTCTTTTCCTAATATACCTAATATACTAAATACTATTTCTGCTCTTCTCTTTCTCTGTATTCTCTTCTTCTCATTTTATCATGGTATCAGAGCATCAACAATAAGCCTCTTCACACAGTCTCAAGAGCAACCCGATCCTCAACAGCGCAGAGTGTACACTATGAACAAGAGCATAGGATGCAAGATTCTTCACAAAGCCTGGAGAGAAATCCGTAGTCCACCATCCACTCAAAAGATCATCGCAGAAAGCACACACGAGGAATGTAATGCCCCATATTTTGACCTTAGGTAGTTAGAACATTGTTGTTTAACTAATCTTGACAATTCAAAGTTTAGCATTTGTTTGGAGTCAGTTAGACTTTGTTAGACATTGAGATGTGTACCTCTAGACCTATTTGTATGTTACATGATATATGCTCATGAAAAAGATAGTTATTTGATTATTTAAACATGAAAATTAAAATGGGTAAGTTCGGTACATGTATACCAATTCAAGTTATGTTCTGAAAGTATAATAGATGCAATGCATGATGTAAATATGAATACATTTCTTAATTGAGCTTCAATGCAAATATGGATTTTTATATAAATTTGGGATGTATCTGCATCAATATGTGTTATTGGTAAACTAACCTACAGGATGATGAGCTATGTGATAGCCAAATGACTATAGTATTGAGGTAACCTGGATGTCGTAGACAACAGGAAGATATTGTATGCTATAAGTTGTACTTACTCTTTAATTTATGATTCGAAATATTACTATGATCTATGGTAAGTGTGGTTTTGACAGGATTCACAACTTACCCAGAGTGGATGTTTGATGACGTGACTCTAAGAACAGTAGTTGCACAGTATGGCTCGAT
>SNQJ01S0124929.1:4061-18869 GCA_010110895.2 Picea sitchensis | reverse complement strand
ACATTTAATTTTTTATTAACTGGTGTAGATCCATCTTAAATCCTAATCTATCATGTAGAGATAGGAATCAAATCTCTATAAATGAAATTGTTTTCCCAAGTTTTTAAATCTAAAAACAATTTTTACCTTGAGTTTATTAATCCCTTTAAATACATAATAGATCCACACTTAATGTGGATATACCCTAATTATATTATGTAGCTACTAACAATTTTTATATTAAAATATGAAAACTGTATGATTTTTCCATCCATTTTTTAAGAAAAGTAAAAAGGAAATTCATTTAAATTAACAATTTTTCAGCTTAATAATATTGATATATTTGTTGTCCCTCTCAGCCACCAAAACAAACTAATATGCAATGGAAAAATACATAAACAGAAAATCAGATGCCAGACATAAAATTATGAACATAGAGATTAACGTGGTTCACCCAAATTTGGGCTACGTCCAACAAGCAAAGGTATCGATTCTCTTATTGTTCATAACATGAAAAGTTACAACATCCTTGGAGGCTCTCAATCATTTCTCACATGCTCACTCCACTCATCTCCTTATTTCCTCCACGTGCACACATGAATTTATCGCATTTCATACAAAGTTACATAAGAAACTAATTATTAAATGCACTCCTATCCATATTCTAACTTGGTCTATTTATTTGCAACCAATGCTAAACAATAGGATCCAAAATCCATTCTTGGAGGAATTTGTTGTCACCAAATTCCAACAATATCCACCTTGACAACAATTAACCTCATACCTTTCTCCTTTCTTTTGTTTATCACCTTTTATGCAAGCCAAGAGAAGTCAAGCACCATCGTAACTTCTCTAAAAGTACTGGTTTTGTGAACATGTATGTGCAGTTCTCTTTTGTATGAACCTTTTCAAGGGAAACTCCACCTTCATCGGTGACCTATCTTACAAAATGGTACTTAATAGGAATATGTTTAGTTTTAATGTGGAAGGATGGATTTTTAGCCAAGTGAATAGCACTTTGACTATCACAGAGTAGCTTTACTTTGTTCTCCACCCTTCCAAACTCACCGAACAAACCTTTTAACCAAACCGCCTCTTTGCAAGCATGTGAAGCAACTATGTATTATGCTTCTATAGTGGATAAAGAAACAATGCTATGTAGCTTTGACATGCAAATAATAGCTCCACCTACAAGAGTAAATACATATCCTGAAGTTGACCTCATTTTGTCCAAATCACGTGCAAAATTAGAATCAACATATCCACAGACTAACTCACAACCACCATTATAGGTGATACAATAATCACTTGTTCCCCTTATATACCGAAGCACCCATTTCAATACTGCCCAATGTTCTTTACCTAGATTTTCCATATATCTGCTGACAACCCCAACTACATGTGAAATTTCTAGTCTTGTACTAACCATCGGATACATTAAACTTCCTATTGCATTAACATACAGTATTCGATACATATGTTCCTTTTATTCTTTTGTACTAGGAAATACAAGAACTACTGAAGCTCAGAGTTTTAGAGCCAATCATAACCATTGGTTGTGGATGGTACGAGAACAGTCGATCCATTTCCCTTCGCAAATTTAGGAATTCATGAATTTAGGAGGAACCATAAGATAGGTGTTGAAGGGTCCCGAAGCGCGGAGAAAGCATTGGTCATCGATCCAAGACATAATCCAACTTTTTGATTTGCCTCATTTGGTTGTTCATGGGTTCGGACTTCGAAAGAGTTGTAGTGTGTTACTTTTGGAGATCCTGGAGCCCAGAGTCCCAAATTCTTTAGTAATCTGAAAGAGATCAGATGGTTTTAGCTCAGGGTCATGTGGAAGACTCCATTGAAGTATTAATACCCTCACAAACTTGAATTTGCATGTGAAAAAAAGAGAAGGATTGTGGTAAGTAATTTCACAGGTTCAACAATAGCTCGAGAGCTAATTCAACTCCACAGAAGAACGATCCTTAGACCAGGAGGTTGCGCGATCCCCAGGAGGTGGTGGGGGTTTACATCATATGGTATCAGAGCTTGAAATAATCTTTGTGAGTTAAATAAAACTTAGAATCATGTCACCAAGGAGACACAGAGAGAGACTGGTGGTTAATGCAGTTGTGGGAGAGGAAATGAGACAACTTTGTTCAATATTGGACACCATGGAGACAAAAAAAATAAGAGAACCCAAATTCGGTTAAGTCAGCGATGTTGAAAGTGAATATGTAGAAGCATATGAGCGATTGCTGAGAGATATTGTCAAATTGGGAACCAAATAAAAAATGGAAGCCCCAATGTATGAAGGTAATTTGAATGTGGAATAACTGCTTGACTAGATAAGTTCTTTTGAAAAGTACTTTGACTATGAGGAAATTGATGGTGAGAAGAAGGTGAAGCATGCAGTGAGCAGGTTGAAGGGACATGCAATGTTATGGTGGGATGAGTTACAAGCAGACATAAGAAGCAAAGGTAAGGCCAAAATTAAGAGTTGGGATAAAATGGTAGCTAAGTTGAAGGCTACGTTCATACTCAAGTATTACCAGATAAATATGTTCATGAAGTTACAGAATCTGACACATAAAATTTTGTTGATGAAGGAGTACATCGAATATTTTTATGAGATGAACATACAATAAGGACACAAAGATAATGATGAAGAAAATGTTGCTAGGTACATTAATGGATTGAGATACGAAATCCAGGATGATATTAGCTTGACTACAATGAGGACAGTGGAATTTGATTATCAGGTAGCCCTGAAGACAAAGGAAAAGTTAGAAAGGAAGCAGAGTCAGAGGAATAGAGGAAAGAATTCTAGCAGAGGAGAAGGAACCACCAGAGAAAAGTTCCAAAAGGAAGGAGAATAAAATAGTATCTTTGACAACCATATAATTAGAGGATAAATCTCTAGGAGAGGACACTATGGAGGAATAAACTCTTTTCCCAGAGTTAGAGGAAGAGGAAGAGGAGGAGAAGTGAAGTATTACGCCTATGGAAAAACATGGCACACGTCTTGGGACTGTCCTGAAAGGAAGAATGCAGGAGTTAGAGGAACTCATATTTTTTATTAGCAACCGAGGGATATGGAGATAGAGATGAAGGCAAAAGTAATGAAAGAATGAAGATTACTCATGATGAGAAAATTTCTCGTGAAGCCAAAGAAAGAGGTAAGAGAACCAGTCAAGAGGAACAATTTATTTAGGACTGCTTTCAATACCAAAGATAGGTTATGCAAGGTGATTATAGATAGTGGAAGTAATAATAACTTGGTATCCACGGAGATGGTGTAAAATCTAAAGTTGGAGACGACTACACATCCGAATTTGTATAAGTTTTTGTGGTTGCATAAAATACTTCAAGTCATGGTAAGTCGACAATGTAAAGGTGAATTTAAAATATTTGGTTATAAGAATGAGGTTTTATCTAATGTCATACCCATGGATTTTTGTCATGTTCTGTTGGGGAGACCATGGTAATATGACAAGAATTTCATACATGATGGTAGGAATAATACTTATACCCTTGAGAAGAATGAGTGTAAGCATATGTTGTTTCAAATGGAGGATAAATGAATCAAATAAGAATAAGAAGATCCCTAGTGTTATACTCTGAGGATAAGATAGATCACTGTATCTCTTGGAATAATTTTCATAGGTGCTCATAATTGTGAGGAAGAGGTTCCTAAACCATCCAGGGAAGAGGCCAAGGAACCATAGTTTTTTAAAACTAAAAATTTGTGTGTGGAAGAAGGTGCAATAGAAAGATGGCCATTAGGGACTGTCAAAGCGAAGGAGAGTGGACATAAGCCAAGTTTTGTGAAAGATGAAAATAAGGAAGAGGAGGCCCACATAATTGGGAGTGAAAGAAATGTCCAAGAAGAGAATTCGGTGGAATTTCTCATAAATTGTAGCAAGGAAGACGAACATAGGACAACTGCATAATTATAACCTGTAGTAGGGATGAGAACAAACAATATGGATATTGCTGATCTGTATGAATACTTAGAGGCCCTGGGAGAAAGAAAAATAACCGAGAGTAGGATCATCCAAAAGTTCATGTTAGATATTGATGAAGAGGAGGAGATATAGTAGTAGAGCAGACTACAAGAGAGAAGCCAACCCATGGACAATATGTAGAGGGAGATAGAAGAAATCAGGAGGTTGATGCTGGAATCAACGAAGAAGAAAATCAAAAATAGATGGAGGATTAAAATAGGAGAGCCTACAACAACAACGAGACAATAGAAACAACAAGGCATAAGAGAAGATGGAAAAATTCGAGTCAAAGTTTGGGACCCTGGACGATCTCAACCGTAGCGGCAAAAGGGCCATGAGAAGGAGCTAATGATTTTTCTTAGCAGAGGAGTATGATGCAGGACCATCACCCTCATTGTTCAATAAGGCCAAGTGGAGGACAAATCAACACCTAGGGAAACTCATTCAGAGGTGGTTTGCATTCCAAGGAGGGTGTGCCACCTTAAATTTTAAAACCTTTGTAATTAAAGGCGCTTTAATATTTTGAGGCAAGAACCATTGTATGCACTCCAGATTATTGTAATCATCTTAAATTACCTGTAGGATTGTACATATTTCGAGCATCGACTCATATATGGGATGTAAATATCCATTTAATGTAATAAACTTAGTGGTAGGTTGTTTTAATTATGAATTGATGGAACTAGAATAGTTTGGAGGGAAGGCTCGAGAAGCCCCCTCATGTATAAATGTATGTAATCTATGCGCAAAAGAGGCTGCTAAATTTTGTTCATGATTTCTGTTGAAGAGAGTTGTAGAGAAGAAGCTGAGAGCTATAAGGACTCTTGTAAATATTCTCCTAGAGTAATATAACAGAGGAGATTCACTTCACATGTCTGAGATTGCTTATCTCTAAGTTAATTGAGTAATGTTACATTATCTGTTTTTCTGTGTTTATATGTATGTGTGTGTATTTTATGGTTAAGTGAATGAACGATTAATGTTATAAAGTTTCAATTGTTTCTCTTCTGAAACATTGGTGCAAGGAGTGTATAGTAGCCACACAAGGAGTGTGAAGGAACAGTTATTTTCAAACTCAGTATCTCACGAGAGATAACATGGAGCTTCAAGAGTGAGTTCAAGGAGTGCACATATACTCATCTAAGTATAAAATCCCCATAAGACCCATCCAAGGCATGAAAAGGGCCAATACTTAGTCAAGTTTTGAAAAACTCTCAAGGAAGAGGAGCACAAGGAGTCCGCAGGAGGATTTTCCAAAAACCTTCAAGTTTCAGAGTAGAACAAGGCGTGCACAGGAGGTCTGAATCACTTAAAGTGCTGAATCTCAGAAGGGATAGTGATTTCAGTTCTCAAAAGACATAATTCCTTTTGTTTGGAGGCCAAGTGGATGAGATCCATTCGGGAAGAACCAGGATCTCTTGTGACCGTCAAATATGGAGAAGGTGTGTGGGTTCTAATCGTTGAAGTCCTTCAGACTTCACGAATTCAGATGTTTTTTGTGATTAAGTGCAAAGGAGACAAGTTTCTCGAAGTCCTAGGATTCGAAGTGAACCTGGACCGTCCATCGACAAGGAAACATGTCCATAGATCGGAGGTAGTCCGAAAGTTCAACTATCCAGAGGAATTGGGGCATGGTTGAAAAAACACCCAAGACTCTTGAAGCTTCGAAATCCGAATCACATCTTGACCATTGATAGTGAATACTCATGTCAACAGATCTGGGACTTCGCGAGTTCGATAGTTTGGGAGAACCAAGGTGAAAAGTCCCTTGGTTTGAAAACTCCCGAAGGCCAAAGTAGATCTCGAACTTTGGTCGGGAGAAATGCGTGGATAATGGATATATCCTCCATTGATTCAGCGTTTGGAGGTATCGTAAGTTGGAGCAACCAGAATTCCTGAAGCCTGGAGTTTCAAAGCCAATCATAACTGTTGGTTGCAAACAGAACGAGAACCATCGATCCATTTCCCTTCACGAATTCGAGATGAAGCGTAAGATAGACCAAAGCCTGAAGAAAGTGTCGGTCGTTAATCCGAGACAGACGCCAACCATCCAATCAGCCTCGTTCGGTTGTTCGCAGGTTCGGCCTTCGAAAGAGTTGTAGTGTGTTACTTTTGGAGCTCCTGAAGCCTAGAGTCCCAAATTCTTCGGTAATTTGAAAGCGAACCCACGGTTTTGGTCCAAGGTTTGCTTGAGTATTAGGACTCTCGCGAACTTGAATTCGCACGCGGGGAAAACAGAAAAGGCCTGTGGTAAGGAACTTCGTGGATTCAACAAGAACCCAAGATCTGATTCAGCTCTGAAGAAGAACGATCCTTAAACCTCGAGGTCGCGTGAGCCCCTAAAGGTGGTGGGGGTTTACATCATAATAAAAACATTAAACGACATTAAAAAAAAATTAATTATAAAAACATTAAAAAACATATAAAAAAACATTAATAATTAAAATATATAAAATACATTAATAATTAAAATCTAAATTAATTTTAACCTCATTCTAATCTATAATTTAAAACCTAATTAAACTATAGATTAAATTTAATTTAAGATTTAACTACATATTAAATTAAATTAAATTAAACTATATATCAAATGTAATTTAAATTAGAGTTTAACTATAGATTAACTATAAATTAAACTAATCTATAATTAAACTAGAGTTTAAGTAGACTTATTTTAAATTAAATTAACTATGAATTAATTTAACTTGGAGGGTAATGATGGGAAGAATCTCTCTCTAGTTGAAATAATTTATATTGTATCTCCAAAAAGAACAATATGTTGCATTTTTTTTTGAGCCACTCATAGAATTTTATAAACGCCCAACTATTACAGATCGAACTTGAATCATTCATACATACAAGCTCTGATACCCGATTTTTACAATCTCGTACTCAGTTTCTTCATTTGTTTAGGCTTGTGTTTTAAGCGTTTGAAATAAAATTTAGAAATTTGAAAATAAAAATTAATTTCCCAAACAACTGTGGGACTAGGAACCTTTTGTTGTATATCATCAATGTCTGTGTAGAATATATGTACAACCAGAAGTAAATTCATGTCAAACTTCGAATAATTTTCTCGAACAATAATAAATAATATATTAAAAAGGTTAAATCTTTTGAATATTGATCCGTCTTTCATAGAAACCTGTAAAGCTGGCTGGATTACAGCCTTGGACGATTGATTTATTTGAAGGAAAGAAGCTTTCTGTTTGTGGCAGAAAGATAAAACTGCGGGACATGTGACTTTGGATTTTCGGCTACGACTCATACGAATCAAACCTATGTAAATTTCCATGGACCAACACTGATATACAACCAGAAAACAACCAAATCAACTTGTATAGCTTTCGTGTCAAAGCCCCTTACATGTCAAAAGAATTGAAAAACTACAGATTCCTTATAACTGGGTTATTTCGCAAGAGTGGGAGCCAGAATACCCTTATTACATAAGCCGAATATTCTTAGTAGGCACTGAGTAGAATTTTTGTTGTGGTGTGTGAGATTCACAAAATGGAGATTACACTTCCCATTACAGTCGTGAAGTTTCATATGATTTTCAGATTTACGCTTATTCATTTACAAAACAAAATGTAAACCCTAAAAAATTTAAATATCAACTATTTTGATATATAAAATCAAACTATTATGGTAAAAGATTCTCTGGAATTGCATAAAATCAAATTTTAAAAATCATACTTAAAACCCCTATGTCACACAAAAAAACTTAAAACACTAATTCTGAAACCTGTCAAAACCCCTATGTTTAATGAATATATATGAAAAAAAACTTAAAACACTAATTCTGATACCCGTGGATAAAATTAAGCCGGATAAATTGGAAGCCAAATTCATTTTAAAACCATGATAAGACCCGATCTGAATTGATATTATCCCGTAGGAAGAAAGAAAAAACAAAAATTCAAACTTAAAACCCTATGCTTAATGAATATATATGACAAGAAAAATTGAAAACACTAATTATGAGACCTACGGATAAAATTAAGCAGAAGAAATTCCAAGCCAATTTCAATTTAAAACCACTATAAGGTATAGAGAAAGAAAAAACAGAAGGAAATAATCAAATCATCTAAACATGTGTATTCATATATAAAGTATGTGGTGAGGAAAATACCTAAAATCTTAAAACCCTATGCTTATGAATATATATGACAATGAAAACTTAAAACACAAATTATGAGAACTGTGAACTTAAAACACAAATTATTAGGTGAGGAAAATACCTGAAATCTTAAAAGCCTATGCTTCATGAATATATATGACAATGAAAACTTAAAACACAAATTATGAGAACTGTGAATTTAAAACACAAATTATGAAACCTGTGGGTGGGTAAAATTAAGCAGGAGAAAGAGGCTAAATTCATTTTGAAACCATAAGGCTCGGTATGATATGAATCTAACTATCAATGACGCACATGCAATTTAAATCGACAGAAAGACAAGGGCCCAATTTATAGAGAACATTTGTTGCCTAACCTCTGTGCTAATGTTGTGCCTTTAAGATTGTTTCCGCTTTTCTTCTATGCATTGTTTTCCTTTATACTAGCTTGCTTTATTATTTACACAAACAGGTTGGGGACATGGCATAAACTCCCAGACCTCCCACGAATTGAAAAGGAAATGGCTTGGGAGTGGTAATAATATTGGATACATGGAGAACAAGTCATGCATAACATGCTAGGGAAATAAAATAAAAACAGTGAGAGGTCATCAACCAAACACATAGTTGAAAATATAAATATAAGCTAGACAACAAACTTCGTGAGGACATCAACAGGTAGGAATAGATGGTAAAGAGGTGTTTCAGGTGAGCTGCTCCACTTAATTAAAGTTACGAGGACAATGGAATATTTTTATTTTTTTAAAGGTGGATCCTATTATATTAGCATAAACAACATACAGTAACTGTTGATGACGCCAGTTGTCCCGCCTAAGAAGGAAACCGAGATAGTTGGGCATCCTATGCCAAGTGTTACTCTATTAACAAAATAGACATGGTTTCGTCCTCCCCGAAGGAAACCAGGACTGTCAAACTTATGAGATTCAAAATGTATGCCATAAGCTAGATACTGAACTAGAGCTATATGCATAACAAAAAAGGAACCCCTAACCGAAAGCATCATTGAACCATTTTACCCGTGCGCTTCCTCTCGTTCCTCTGTTGTCGCCAGCCTGCTGGAAGCGCGTACATCTGTGCACACGTCGGGCATTGTCGCTGTGGAATATTTTTGGAGTGGGCCGCAAAGAGCATGTCAAGCCATTGGTCGATCCTGGCGAGGCAAAAAACTTGGTCATCCATCAGACTTCTGACCTCAAAGATGAGTGGGAGGTGCCACAATTCAGAAAATGGTGGCTGCTCCAGCCCGTAGCTGTCGATGGAGGCTTGGTGTCTGGAAACCATTGCTTCTCTGCTTGTCTGCTTCGAATGGTTGAGAGATGGAGTCACCATCCCTGTGGTAGCGTCGAGAGGGGTCTCTTCTTCCACAAAACAGGTGGGGAAAAGATCCTCTGAGCTGTTGGCTTTGAAGTCCTTCGGGGTGTCCCTGGGAGGAGGCTTGTCTTCCTTTTCGAATTCAATGGTTGGGTGGCTTTGCATGGCTTCCTCTAAAGTAATTTCCTCCACGTACGCCATGGGAGGCGTTCGTGGTCTTCTGCTCCGTCGAGTAGACACTATGGCTAGTGCCCATTCAAACTTCCTCTGTCGCTGGCGCCGAGACTCGGTCGTGTACCAAGCGGCACCTCTGCGCGGTTTTTCTCGTGCCCTTGGGATGGTGGAGACCCTGGGAGGGACTAGGGTTCCTGGCGGACGAGCTTATCTACTCCAGAGCTTCAGCGGGACCTTGAATCTCTGCTCCGGTGGAGTATGTTGCAGATGCGCTGGTGGAGTGAACACTGCGAGGAGCAAATGCTTCTCTGTGCAATCCATCCCTGTGATAAGGCGTAGGGATACCGCGACTGCCATAGCCATTAAGGCTTGGTGCTAGGTGCGCTAGAGGCTGGTACAACTCCCTTGTGCGAGGAGGCTCGTCATTTGGTGGCAACTACTGAAAACCATGGTGACTTAATGGTGGAGGGGATGTTCGCCGGTTGATGCATTGATAATGCATCCCGAAAATAGTCTGCATGTCTCCTGATAGCTTCGTGGCACCCCATCTGGAGGGGGTAAGTCTCTGGTGGCTAAGGTTTGGCACCTGGTGAAGATATCTGAGCGTTCGGAGACGTGGTCCACCCAACAGGAGTAATCGGCTTCCCTCTCGACTGCTTCATTTGCTAGACAATCCGCTACTCTATTTGTGTCGCGCTTCATATGGGAAGGTATGATGCCGAGATTGGGTTGGAGGAGGCAGTTGAAATCTTCTAGCAGTCCTCAGAGTCACCAGCTCAGTGAAATTTTTGAAGGGAGACTTCCATTGAGAATCTTGGTGATTAGATGGATGATGACTTGTGAGTCTCCTTCGAGGACAATTTTGTGGTAATCTTTTTCCATGGCTGTTTGGAGGCCTCTCAGTAATCATGTTAGTTCTGCCACATTGTTTGTTGTTTCCCCTAGGAAGCCCGCTATAAGCCCCAGGATCTTTCCTGTGGAGTCTCTGATCACTGCTCCATATCCTGTTGTTCCCGGGTTGCCTTGGCTGCTCCATCTAAGTTGATTTTGATGAAGTGAGAGGAGGGGGGGGGACCAACTGATTGGGCTGATCTGAAGAGGTTTGTTTGTCCTTGGTGTTGATTGATTGATTAGGATGGGCTGCCAGTGTTGAAGAATGCACTGTTCCTTGGCATTGCAATTGAGGTCCTCCGCTTTCCATGATTTACTCCTAACTGTTTCCTTGATTAGTGAGTGATTGTTTCCCATGTAACCTTCGGCGTGGAGGCTTGGGAGTGGAAAATTATTTTGTTTCTTTCCTTCCAGAGATGCCAGAGGACAAATCCTGGTAGAAGCTGCCAAATGTGATTTAGAAGTGGGTTGTTATAGGAGATGCGGTCCCAGTTCTCTATTGTTTCATTGATGCTATTTTGGTATTGATTAGATTTGTGCATGATTTGAGCACTTTGATCCCATATGCATTGGCTGTAGCATCATCCATTGAAAAGGTGTTCTTTGGTTTCCTCTTGTTGATAGCAGAGCACACGGAGGGATGGCCCAATGAAGCCTCTTTTCCTGAGATTTTCCCAGGTTAGGGTCCTATTATGTACCACCAGCCACAGGAAGGTGGAAACCTTAGGCCAGAGAGAAGAATTCCAGACTTTGCTCCATATGGGCTCTTTGGCATCGCCTTGGGGGTGGATGTGTAGGGAGTAGGCTTCCTTTATTGTGAAGGTCCCAGCTGTGGAGTATCCTCATCTTAGGATGTCTGACCCTTCTCTTCTGGGAATTTTCCGTCAGTTGGCTTGAAATTGCCAGCCCCTTAAGTTGAGATTCTCAGGGACTCCAAGGTCTTGGTGAGAGGTTTTCCATTGATGCCAGGGAAGGTGTTGTCCTTGGGGTTTCCAAAGATCTTTAACCTTTAAGGAGGCATGCAGATCGAGAGCTCCCTTGAGAGTGTATAGGTCCTCTATTTCATTCAGGGGTTTAAATTGCTGCCAGGAGTCATGCCAGAGCATGGCACTCTCTCCATATCCTACCTCCCAAAAGGCATGGTTCTGTACTAGAGTGCGGTTTTTCCAACCAGTGTTCTAGATGTTGGATCCTTGGATTCTAGTGTTATGCCTTATCAGCTGGTTGACAGGCGTGAGGGGGGCATACTTTTGTGTCCATATTTGTGCCGAGGCCGCTGTTGGAGTTTTTAGCCAGCGCCACCAGATTTTGGCTCCCATGACTTGGTTGAGCTTCCTCGGGTCCCTGAGGCCTAATCCTCCTTGGCTTTTTGGCGTGCAGAGTTTATCCCAGTTTACTAGCGCCCATTTCTTATTAGGTTGACGTCCATGCCAGAGGAAATTTCGCTGAAGGTTTTTGATGGATTTAATAACATGTTTAGGAGCAGCTAGGACCATGAAGAGATAGGTGGGAAGAGTCTGCAAGACTGATTTTAGGAGGACTAGCCCAGAGGCAATGTTGAGGGGTCTAAAGGTCCAATTACTTAGTCTGTTAGAAATAGAGAGGAGAAGACTGTCCCAGGAGATGGATCTGGCGGCTGCTCCCGTGAGGGGAACGCCCAGATAATTGGATGGAAGGGAGCTCCTGGGCATACCAAGGAGTCTGGAGATATGAGTTTGAACGGGGACTGGAGTATTGAAAAAGTAGAGCTTGGACTTGTCAAGGTTTAGGGACATGCCTGAGGCTTCCGTGAAGTCGGAGAGGATGGAGTTGAGTTTGTTGGCCTCCCGGACCGTGGGGGAGTTGAGAAGGAGGGTGTCATCGACAAATTGACTATGGGAGAGAGCTAGCTGAATGTTGTGGAGAGGTAGAGCTTTGAGGGAGCCATCTGTGAGTGCAGCCTTGATACATCTGCCTAAGCCTTCCACCATGAGCAAAAACAGGAAGGGAGAGAGGGGGTCTCCCTGTCTTATGCCACGTGTGGGTGAGAAAGGCTTGGATGGGACGCCATTTACCAAGATGGAGAAGAAGGTTGAAGAGATGAGGTTGAGGATCCAGTTGACCCAACCCTGATCGAAACGAAAGGAGTCTAGGATGGATCTGAGATATTGCCAGCTGGCCCGATCGAAAGCTTTGGAAAGGTCCACTTTTATTAACATACCTGGGGTTTTGGAAGTTTTGAGGGAGTGGATGACCTCATGAGCCAAGATGACACTGTCCATGATTTGCCTCCCTTCTACATACCCTGCTTTCTCCTTGGAGATGACATGAGTCATAATGGGTTTTAGTCGGTTAGCTATCACCTTCGTTATGATTTTGTAGATGACGTTGCAGAGGGATATGGGTCTGAAATGTTTGGGATTTGTGACTCTTTCTTCTTTCGGAATGAGGGTTAGGAAGGTCGCATTGAGGGTCGGGAGGACCACACCTGAAGCTCTCGATTCCTCTACAACTTCCCAGACGTCTCTTTTGACCAGATCCCAGCAATGATGGAAGAAATCAGTAGTGAACCCGTCTGGGCCTGGGGCCTTGCCTGGGGGCATGTTTTTTACCTCCTGGTCCACTTCCTCCTGGGTGATGGGCCTTGTTAAAGCAATGTTTTTCTCCGGCGTTACCAGTGAAGGTATGTGCCTGTTGATTCTTTGTATAGCTTATGTTCTGTCCTCCTTAGTTTCCGTTAGGAGGTCCTGGTAGAAGTTGATTAGCTCTGCTTCAATTTTGGAGTGTTCTTTGACTGTGTTACCTTGGCCATCTTCTAAGTGGGTGATTCTGTTGACATGGCGTCGATGCATCATTGCTCTGTGAAAGAATTTAGTGTTCCTTTCCCCTTCCTTGAGCCATTGTACTCGGGTTTTTTGTTTCCATAGAATTTCCTCTTGCTTTCTTCTTTCTTCTAATTGTGCTTGGAGCTTCTCCTCCTCTCTCATTAGGTCGGTGGTTATAGATCCGGAGATGAAGGTATTTTGGATCTCCTCCAGCTGGCCTTCTATGTTCCGGATGCTTTGGAAAGTGTCTCCAAAACTGTTCTTGTTCCATTGCTTCAGCAACAGCTTAAAGTTCTTGAGTCTTTGTTGAAATTTGTACATACTGGAACCATGGTCTATTTCTGCCTGCGCCCACCAGGATTTGGCTAGGTGTTGGAAGTCTGGGTGAAGAAGCCATAATTTTTCAAAGCGAAAGGGCTTGAACTTAGGTATTTCTTCTGTGTCTAAATTAAGAGCAAGTGGCCAGTGGTCTGAGCCAGCTTTTGGTAAGATGAGGCTTTCTAGATAGGAGCCTGACTCTATTAATTCCTCAGTGACCAAGAAGCGGTCCATATGACAAGCGATGTGTTGGGTGCCTGATCTTCGATTCGACCAAGTGAAAATGCCATTGTTATTTTCTATATCTACTAACTTAAGATGATCAATGAGAGTTTTGAACTTACCGCTATCTTGCTCCAGCTTTTTGGTACCTCTTGTTTTTTCCTCCAGCGAAAGGATCACGTTGAAGTCTCCTCCCAAGATCCAGGTTTGGGTAGTCACCAGGGTTTTTATTAGTTCAAGCCTCTTCATGAGTTTATCTTTGTCTTGCTGATTGTGGGGGCCATAAACATTAGTGATGGCTCCTTCCTGGTTCGAGCCAATGACCTAGAAGTGTGTCGTTATTGTTCCCACTGTTGAGAAAGGGTTGTTGATGCTGATGTTGGAGGGGTTCCAAAGGATGGCCAGTCCTCCGAAGGCACCTGTGGAGTCTGTTGATATGGAGTTGCATTCTCACCAGATTCGCTAAAAAATGATGTGAGATTCTGTTCCTGCGCATTTGGTTTCCTGTAACAATAGAATGTCTGGATTTTCTGCCCTTATGCAGTCTCGGAGGGTCCTTTGTTTGGACCTACCATTGAGTCCTTTGATGTTCCAGGTGAGGATCTTCATCATTGGGTGGGTGGTGTTGTTTGGAGGTATACCTCCGAGATCTCGTGGATCTGCCCTGAGTTTATCATGAGATTGCCTGCCTCCTTGATCAGTTGCTGCACTGTTTTGCGCCCTCTTCTCTTATTCTCCCGAAGGATTTTCTTCGAGCTAGAGCTCGAGTTCATGGCTATACCCAGCCGTGCTGTAGATCCCATGGAGGAGTTGAGAAATACTTTATGCACCTTGCGCAATTGTTCTTCAGGAAGGGTTTGCAGGTCCTTTTGATTCAGGGCCTCTTCTAACTTTTCTAGGTCTATGCTTGCTAGATCTCGTTCATCTAGTTGCATTGGGGTGTCCTCATCTCCGTCTCCCCTGTCCTCTGT
>SNQJ01S0124928.1:0-26531 GCA_010110895.2 Picea sitchensis | reverse complement strand
TAAGACAAAAACCAAAACCTAAGTTTTGCAGCTAAAAAAAAAACTCAAAAATGAATTGAGGAAACTATCGATAGCCATGCTATCCACCACAAAACTCGACCAAAAGGACGGTTTCATTTTGGGAGCTAACAGGTTCAACTCCAGCTTCCTCCAGTTTCTCCTCATGTTGGTATTCTTCTCCCTCTAGCATGGCTATCTTCTGGCAATGATCTTCTTGTTCTTGATTGTCCAACCAATCCTCCAACATATTCAAATCCATCTCCCAATGAGTGGACAACTCAACTATGTCCTCCTCTTTTTCTATTGGGGAATACTTCAATATTTGTTCCTTCTCCTTCTTTGTGACAATCATGACTGGTTGTCTTTCCTTTGCTACAATTTCATCATGTTCACTAGCCTCTACTTGGTTGTTTGGAAAGAATATCCCAATTCCTTTGATGATTGCAATGCTCCTCTGATCCTCCTTGATCAACTCTCCTTTCTAGTTTGAAATCTCAACTAAGTTCAAGTCTCCTCCCTTGCCCACCTGGAAATATGGGATTTCTCCTCAGCCATCCTGGCAGTCTATGAGATCAACTGATCTCATTTAATTTCCCACATGGAAATCTAATATCTCACTGCTACCCTCCTTCCAGTCTACGATATCTATAATTGACCTCTTCTCCTCCTGATCACTAAGGCTCTTTCCAACTTATGGCCCATAGATGTGGACCACTTCCACTATGGCATTGAGGGTTTCAACTTGCTTCAACCATCTCCTCATTACCTGTTGATTCCTTTTAGCCAACAAATTTTGAACATGCCACTTTTATTTCCTTTTCATAGGCCATTCACACCTCCATTGTACTTTTGATTATTGTTGCATATTCAATGCTAGCCTCGGCATTTCTTCTCTAATTTCCCTGAGCTATTTATCCATTTTTGCCTTACTTTTCTACTAGTGATCTTCTCTTCTCTTCGACCACACTTATGGCCTTCAATAGCCATATTCTTCCTTTGTCTTCATCCCACATGGATTTCTTCTATCTAATCCGTAACGAAGATTATCTCCAGCTTCTCCTATAACCCACCTGGTTGTTCACCATTTGTTTCACACCTTGCAACAGTCTCCATAGAGAATCACACTTTGTATCCTTCCACCTGTTGTATACATTAAAATTTCATCTCTGACTTTACTTTACGTAGCCAGACTGCCTCCTTTACCTCAAAATAATTTCAATCTCTGATACCATTCTGGTGCAACCTCCCCCCCCCTCTCCTATCTCTTCTCTAAAAGGGGCTACTTGACCTCCTAGTCTAGGATCATTCAATCACCTGAGTCAGATCAACACTTTGGTTACCCGCTATAACCCCAATACAAATTCTCACATGTCCCTCTTTATACAAAGTGTGGTTCTATCAACCCCACAAGATCTATTCCTGTCTTCCTTGGACAAAGTTGATGGCGACACTAGTTCTCCATGCTAGGCTTCTTTTTTCATATGACCTCAGGCTATGTCCCAGGGTTAACCATGAAAGCTTCTTTGAGTTTTGTGCTCTGTATTATTCACAACAACCACCTCCTATGTCCCCAAAATATGAATTGGAAAACACAAATGTTGCAAGGATCAATGGTTCCCATCACTCCCTTAGATCTAGCATTGTTATCTATTCAGACTCCGTCCTTCGGGAGTCTCACCTCTCTACTCTCCCCTTTTCTTCTGGAATGCTACTCCTCTGAATTGTGTAGATATCCTCCATGCGCCCCCTCCATATCCAACGGTGTGGATTCACTCTGCTCTTCACGACTTCACGAATATTTACATTTCTCTTGTCAAATATTTAGGAGCTCTAACTCTTGGATCTCCTGATATTTCACCACCTGTTTATTAGGATATTTAGACACTTAGGAGTTAGATAAGATCTACTTGGTATAATGTGTCATTAGGTAAAAGTGTGTTTCTTAGTGTAGTTCTTTAGTATGCATTAGTGTGCATTTGTAGTTAGGGAATCTGATGATCACGATATGTTCCCGACATAGAGTGATCTGACGGTTCACACTCTCCTCAATATTAATGACCATTAATCTATGGCTTAACACCCGATTAGTCCATGATCTACATTTAAATAGAATGGAGGTTCATTTACCGATGATCGATTGTGAGAAAATCTCTTGTAAAATCTCTATGTAATCTTTTTCTTTTGAATTAATAAACTGCTCCAAGTGGTCGCGTTGGCTAGGGTCGTGGATGTTTCCTCATAGGGGTTTTACCATGTGAAAACATCGGTGTGTTGATGTTTTATCTAGTTATGTGAGTGGTTACTGAAGTTGTTTCTGTTGGAATACCTGTGTTGTCGAACATGGTATCAGAGCTTGTTTGAAGATTCACACTTGTTGTAGATTGAGATCGTGAAGCCGAGTTTCCTCATATCCATTTTTTGTCATTTTCGTAGATTTATGGGATGATAGGACTCTTCCATTGCGTCTGGAGCACTTGTTTCATTCAGGAACACTTTTCTTTTCACTCAAAAAGGTTTTCATTTTCCCAATACACGACCATTACAGCTAGATCCAAAGGTATACAGTTTGAATACACATTTCTTTAAATTTTTTGCAGAGTAGTGTTTTGGTTTTTTTTCGGTTTTGTATTATTTATTTCTAGTTTGCTACTCTTTTAGATCTTTGTATGGTATTTTCCCCGTGCCCTATGTGATCTCGAAAAATAAAAAAACATATAGGAAAAGGTGCATCTTCCGGGTAAGCTACCCAAGATCTAGCCCTTGTTGTCATTGAGAAGCGAAATTTTTTTCTTGTGTGAAAAGATTTTTTTTTAACACGCTCTCCAAGGCCATCTTCAACAACAAAAACAACAACAATCCTCCTTCTGAGCATTACAATATGTTTTGCTAGACCATTTGGTTAAAAGTTGCCTTATTAAGAAAGAGGTCTTGAGTTCAAGTCTCTCTTTTGTTACTTTTTTTTGAAAAAGTTCATGTGAACATTGTAAAGTGTATTTCACTTCAAGTATAAAAATCAATCACTATAAGTAGCTTTAATATTTTATTTTAGAGTTATTTATTTTGCATGAAAATTTTGTGTTATAAAGTAACTTCATTGTAAAAGTGATTCCCACTTCTCTTTATAAAAGTGGATCACTTCATAAAGAAACTTACACTATCACGTGGTCATTGGGTTATTGTTTATGCCTTTTTTTAAAAGGGAATAACTCTCACATCCGAAGTTCGTTTTCAATGTCATTTGTTTTAAAACCGCATAAATTATCGAGCTATTTCCATCCAGATCATCAGTTTTAGTTTTTAAATTGATATTATTTGCATATTTAATATGGATTCTACAAGTAATCTCTTACTTACCAGCACCAACTACTTCCAATGGAAATCCCATATGGAGGATTTATTAACAAGTAAAA
Organism: Picea sitchensis; assembly: GCA_010110895.2. Lineage (NCBI taxonomy): Eukaryota > Viridiplantae > Streptophyta > Pinopsida > Pinales > Pinaceae > Picea > Picea sitchensis. The sequence continues at coordinate 23,121 of SNQJ01S0124928.1, read as the reverse complement.
GCTTGTACCAGATTACCTTGGGAAAGAAAACAACACCCACTAATGCTGATAACAAATCCAAATGTGATAGCATGAATGATGAAGCACGTGGATTAATCAGAATGTCCATCTCTCCCGATTTAAGGTTCCACCTTCAATCAATTTATAAACCCAAAGAAGCTAGGGAAAATATTGAATATGTCTTTGGTAAACACAATATTATTCGAGCACAACAGTTAGAAAATCAAGTACTAACTTTAAGTCCAAGTGATTTTTCTTGCATTGAAGACTATCTATCTAAGTTTAAAATACTCAAAGATTTATGTGAACAATGTAAGATCAAGAAAGATGAATATTGTTTCATCTATATTATTCTTTCTAAGATAGGTAGTGCATATTATGTGTTTGTATATACCTTTTATGCCATCCAAGAGGCTCTAGGAGAAACTGGTCAAAAAACTAGTCTTGAGAACTTTTTTGATGCTTTGATTAGAGAGAAAAATAATATAGTAGAACTTGGAGTGATCAACAATGCAGGTACCTCCAAAAAATCTTTAGTTGTTCATCAGAAAGATAAACCCAAGAATCCCAAGAAGCAACATCCTCGCCACAACAAAAACCAATATAAGGGTCCCAAACCCACTCAGATAGCTTTTCTTCCTAATGGAGACAAAGGATAAAAATATAAAAATAAGAAGACTAACATACATTGAAACTTTTTTGATAAAGATGGTCATGATGAGTCCAAATGTTTCAAGAAGATGGCAGATTTAGAAGCAACGATGAAGAAGCACACCATTAGTATTGATTCTACTAATTCTCCTTCTTCTGATGGACATGCACTTTCTCCTTCTGGTTTCTCCTTCAATACACCTTATACTTCTACTTTTGATAACTAGCTTATTGATTCTGGAGCATCTTATCATATTGCTAAGGTAGAGACACATTTTCTACTCTAAATGAATGTAACACCAAGAAAACATTTGTTGGTGATAATAGATCCCTTCGTGTTGAAGGATCTGGAACAATTCAAGTAGAAAATGGTCATTTCAATGATGTATTATGTGTTCCAATTATGTCTTGTAACCTTCTATCAGTATATCAAATCACTCATTCAGGTGAAGGTAAAACCATAGTGTTTTCACCTCACCAAGTTGTAATCAAGGATCTAAAATATCCTAAGCATGTTCTTGCAACTGGAATTGTTGATGATATTACTAGGTTGTACAAGTTTGACAACTTTGGGTCATCATCTTTTTCATCACTTTTTGTTGCTCATAGTGATGACTTGAGAAAACTTTGACATGAGCGGTTTGGTCATATAAACTATCGCTCATTGCAGCAACCTATGTAATCAATAGATGGGGACTGGTCTTCCTCTAGTTTCATGCATAGATGGTGTTTATGCCAGTTGTGTTCTGAGAAAACATCATCAGGGCAATTTTGAAAAACGGGCCTCTTGGCATGCCTCGGCTCCTTTGCAGCTTGTTCATGGTGATTTGTGTGGTCCACTTTCTTCTCCTTATTTTTTTGGGTGAAAGTATTTCTTAACTTTCATTGACAACTTTTCTAGACGTACTTGGGTTTACTTCTTAAAACTTAAGAGAAAAGTTTTTGACAAGTTTTTGGCCTACAAGGCCCTTGTAGAAAACCAGTCTAGACATCAAATTCAATGGTTAAGAACAGATAATGGAGACCAATATGTGAACAATAATTTTAGAAGTTACTGCACTACACAGGGAATCCAAATGAAACACATTGTTCCATATATACCAAAACAAAATGGTGTTGCTAAGAGAAAGAAACGCACATTAAAATAAATGGTTAATTGTATGATCCAATCTAAGGGATTAAGTCTAAAGTATTGGGCGAAAGCCATCAACTATGCAAATTACATAGTAAATCACACTCCCACAAAGGCTCTTAAAAATATAACGCTGGAAGAATCTTGGACTAAAATTAAACCAGATGTAATTCACTTCCATGTATTTGGCAGTATAGCATGGGTTCACATTCTTAATGCGAAAAGGAAAGCATTGCACCCTAAAAGTGAGAAGTGTATATTTGTTGGTTATTCTGAAGATGTCAAAGGTTATAGACTTCTTCAAACACATTGTAATTAAATTATTATTAGAAGAGATGTTAAATTTGATGAAAATATCTTGGTTTGCGAGCCTAATTTGGCATTTGTGCCTTCTTTGGCCTGCGAGCCTAATTCGACGGTTATGCATTCTTTGGCCTGTGAACCATCTTTGACGTTTGTGCCTTCTTATGTTCTGGTTTCTTCTTCATATGATGACAGTGAGGATGAAAATCCACCTCCACCTTCACACCTTCCTCCAGATGAGTCCTTTGAACCTGAACCAGCACCAACGCCACTGCTTCCTAGATGGGTCCATTCAACCCAAGAAGTAGCTAGTGATCTTGTCAGTGATCCTTCATATCAGTGTCATACATGTTCACAGTTCCAGTGAGCCTCTTCTCTTTTGGATCAAGTTTCAGAAACTCATGATCCAAAGACATTTTCATAAGATTTAGGTCATCCAGATTGGTATACAACAATGAATGAAGAGTATCGTTATTTAATGGCAAATGATACTTGTGATATTCTACCTCTTCCAAAATGAAGAAAACTTGTTAGATGTAAATGGGTCTATAGAACTAAGTACGCATCAGATGGAAGTGTTGAAAGACACAAGGCTCGGTTAGTTGCCAAAGGATTTCCCCAAGTAGAGGGAATTGACTATAATGAAACCTTTTCCCATGTAGCCAAAATGAATTCCATATGACTTGTTGTTACCTTTGATGCCTCATATAAATGGGAGGTCCATCAGATGGATGTTAAATCCGCCTTCTTGCATGAATATTTGAAAGAAGAAATTTACATGGAACAACCTCCTGGCTATGTCCAGAATCACTCTAGCCTTGTTTTTCACCTTAAGAAATATCTTTATCATCTCAAGAAAGATCCACAAGCTTGGCATGCCAAAATGGACAACTTTATTATTTCTACTAGATTCTCTACATGTCATTCTGATCCTAATGTCTATACCAAAAAAGTAGGAAGCCATCTCCTAATCCTTATCCTTTATGTTGGTGACCTTATCCTTACTGGTAGTGACTCAAAACTTTTAAACCATGTGAAAAATAGCCTTAAGAAGAAACTTGAAATGACAGAGTTAGGATTTTTGCACTATTTCCTTGGCCTCCAGGTTTTGCAAACCAATGCAGGAATTTTTGTTTGCAAGTCTAAATATCTACTCATCCTGATATTTCCTTTGTTGTTGGTCTTGTTTCCTGGTATATAAAAACACCCCATGAAATCCATTGTAAAGAAACTAAAATGATACTTCACTATGTCTATGGTACAGTTCAGTTCAAGATACATTAAAGTTTAGGGGGAACTCCTTTATTGGTTGGTTTCACTGATTAATATTGGGCCGCCGACCCTGATGATCCAAAGTCTACTCCAGGTTATGTTTTCATCCTTGGTTCAGGACCTGTCACTTGGGCCTATAAGAAACAACATGATATTTCACTTTTTTTATCAGAAGTAGAGTACCGAGCAGTGGTAATTGCAAGTCAGGAAGCCTTGTGGGTTCGACATATCCTTTCAGAGTTTGGATTCCAGCAACAACATCTGACCAGCCTTTGGTGCAATAATCAGAGTGCCATCAAGCTCTTCAAATACCCAGTTCAACATCAGCATAGAAAACACATCAAGATACACATGAACTTTATCATAAAGCTCATTCATGATCAAGTTATTGAAGTACTCTTTTTCCCTACATAAGAACAAGTTACAGACATTTTCACAAAGTCTCTTACAAAAGAGAAGTTTTGCAAACTTCGATATATGTTAGGACTTCAGAAAGTTTTCATTAAGGGGGGATAGGCTCTAATGCCTCCTTCCTTCTCCTATTGTGTCACCATTGCAAATCTTTCAATCTTATCCCAAGTTGTTCTTAAGGGGATATGTTAGGATATTTAGAAACTTGGGAGTTAGTTAAGATTTACTTTTTCTAATGTGTCTTTAGGTAAAAGTGTGTTTCTTAGTGTGTTTCTTTAGTATGCATTATTATGCATTTGTAGTTAGGAAATCCAACAGTCACGATATGTTCCCGACATAGAGTGATCTGACAGTTCATACTCTCCTTGATCTTAATGACCATTGATCCGTGGCTTAAAACCTGATTGGTCCATGATCTCTATTTAGAGAGCATGGAGGGTCATTTGCTGATGATCGATTGTGAGAAAATCTCTTGTAAAATATCTCTATAATCTTTTTCTTTTGCGTTAATAAACTGCTCCATGTGGTCGTATTGGCTAGGGTCGTGGATGTTTCCCCATAGGGATTTTACCGCGTGAAAACATTGATGTGTTGATCTTTGATATGGTTATGTGAGTGGTTACTGAAGGTGTTCATCCTCTATTGGAGTACCTGTGTTTTCGAACACTATCCTCTCCCAATGATGGGCAATTCCTCTTGCCTTCGAGACTTTAGAAAGTCCTCCCACCTTTGCAGGCTTAACACTTATTTTCCTGAGACTTGGAATGGTCTTGGCCTCTTGCACTCCTAGCAGAATTTTGCACGTGATGGTGCTAGTTCTTCTGATCTTTTTCTCAACTCAAACCTTCAAGGTTCTCAGCTCTTTCGCGTCCCTCTAAGGATTTTTTGGTGCCCTCCTGGCAACTTGATTCTCTTCCTCCTGAGCTTGTGATATGAACTCACTTTTTCTTTGGTGCACTCCTTGCACTCAATCAAGCCCTCAGATGGATTCTCGCAACACTTAGCCAAGTGATGGCCTGATACACTCCTTGCATAGGTCTTAACTCAGTCTTCTTGAATTATTTTAGGTTTTCCAAGGAAACTCCTTTTCCCCGCTCAATGCACACTTGTAGATCTTAGAAAGCGTTCGACAATTCAGTTTTTTATGTGCCTTCTTTGCATAGTCTCTCCTCCAATATGTTAAGAAACCTTGAGGATCCTCTTTAAATTGTGAATGTTCAGGTGTTCCCTTCTAAAATGTTCATCTTTGACTCAAAAGAGTTCATATGTGCACTCCTTTCACTAGCTACAAAGTTTCACTAGCTACAAAGTTTTGCACTCCTTTCACAACCTCAACAAACCAAAACAACTCAAAAACTCTCAAATGGATAGTTGAATCTATCTTCAGCCTACAAATGAAAGCTATTCATACACATCTACAACATACATTCATATAAACACACATTACGTTCATAAAAAAACATTCACCACATAGGGATTCATAAACAAGGAAATTTGTTCTTTTGTATTAAAACCAGAATACTAATTACAATGTGTGAGCTTAGACTACAACAAAGTCTCAAATTTCTCCTCTATTGAGCTCTCTACCCACTCATCTATTCTTCATGCTAGACCTAATGAATTTTGATACAAGAGATTTTTACAAAAGAGGGGCTCCTCGATCCCTCCCTCCAACTCACCTAACTCTCATTAATTACATTGAATTACATTCAATGGCCATGTAGTTTGAATTGGATCTAGATCCCATCATCATGTTAGTCATTAAAGGAAACCTTATCTACATACTATACAAAGGCATTGACTTGGCTCTTACATCCTTTCAACATTTAACTGCATTTAATTTTACATTTGAAATTTAAAAATGAGGGGAAAATGAGATTGTCGGCGCCTCTCCCCTCCTTGAATGCACATGGATGTGATAAATAGTTGGCGTGTTGCTGAGGTGAAGTGATGCTCCTGCATCAAATAGTCATGCTAATGGCACCTAATTTAGAACTGACTATTCAAACAAAATGAAAAAATTAAAAAAATGTGATAAAATCAATTAAATGTCTCTTAAACCTCTATTATATTTTCTCTTAAATATCTATTCGATATTAAATGTCTATTGTCTCTTACATACATAGACCCATCCATGTTAGTCTCAATCTAAATATGTATAATCTTCTCCTAGAACTGAATCCACACCTATAATAGGGTTTGGAACTGGCAAGGATGTCGTGGACTCTCAATCGAAAGGAACTGGAGTGACCCCTTTGAAAACTAGGGTACATCCGACCTATTTTAGGGGAATGGTGTCTCCCATAGGTAGTTTTCTAATCAGAAACATCTTAATAGGAAGGATTATAACTATTGTTGTTTATAATAGTTAGAGAGAAGGGAGGAAAATGTACAGAGAAAAGAGAAGGGATTTTCCACAGTATTCTAAGAATGTGGAACAGGGAGAAGAGACATCCAATTTCCCAACCACTCCTGGGACACAGATTTATTCCACCACCAATACATGTTATGCATATTGCATTGGTACATATGAAATTGAGGTAGAATATGATGTTGTGACTGGGAATATAAGAATGACAGATGTCTGGAATGTGTTCATGCATAGGTTGAAGGAATCATGCCTTCAATGCTTCAAATAGAATCTACGTATTCCATTCTTGAGTATACCCATGCATCTTCAAAAAGTATTCATCCATGACATGGAGACTAAATTTGGGACAGGTTGGTCAATAAGGAATATAAGAAAACAAATGACTCAAAATTGGAAGAGATTTAGTTGCAGGAAAATGAAAAAGATAAAAGAAATTCCTCTCGAGCTAAGGAAAAAAATAAGGCCAATTGATATAAGTGTGAAAGTATGGAAATAGTCGTGAAAGAATATGATAGAGAAGATGCATGGAGGGAGTCTGGTGGGGAGAGTACAAATGTATTTGTATTTGGTCATAAGATTATTTCAAATTCATTAAACGATTGGTATATTTTACTAGCTCATAATTAAATTGAATTAGTGTATGTTTCAGGAAAAGGCCTCGAAGTTGAGGCTTTCCAACTTTCTGCCACACATCACAGTGGAAAAACATGTTTAGAATCCTTAATATGCAAATTTTTTAGTTCTAGGAATATCTGAAATGATATATTTTTTTTAATTTTGTACAAAAAAGTAAATGATTGGATATTAATTAGTTTAACAACTCCATCTGCCATGTTTTGACAAGAGAAAAAATATGGCATTATCCATCACAATTAGAATTCAAGATGATACAAGACAACAAGAGGTCGAATTTTTTTATCTGGATGGATAATAAGGTATCATTTGTTGAATTTCAATAACTTAGTTGGATATTGTAATGTTAATATGTCAATTTTCATTTCTTGTGTTGAGTTGTTTATTTATGTGTAGCTTGAGTTCTGTTGTGCTCCCATCAGTCATATCACCCTTATAAATCAGCAACCTTTCACTATGATCATGTCCTTATAAATCAATATCTAATCATGGATTTCTTAAGTCCTTTTTCAAAATCCCTATGCCAAAGGAGAGATGTAAGACCATGTAATACATAACTCATAGACGACAAACCATATCTCTATTGCAACTTGAGAAAGAATAGAAATTACCTATAGAGTGCAAGGAAAGAGTATAGCGAGCCACCAAGGACAAGACACATGTATAGCGAGCGTCAAAGAGCAACACAAAATTCATAGTGAGCCTCTAAGGACAAGTGACAAGCCATAATGAACCTCCAAGGAAAACAAACAAGTCATAGTGGGCCTCCAAGGACAAGACACATGTCAAAGAAAGTATCGAATGAGCATGAAACAGACATAACAAACCCTAGAAGGAGAACGAAAAATTGTAGCAAAATTCCCCAGACAACTGCAAAGAAAGTCCAAGTGTGCAAGAGAAAGAGAAATATGTCACAATCACTAAAGGAGCTCATATATATATAGACGTCCAACATGAATCTTACATGACTTTACATTATGGACGACTTGCACTTCACATAACCAACATCTATCCTTAGTGGAGATTATATTTAGGATTTCTCTCATTTCTTGAGCCACCTAGGCTTTCTTCTCTACATAAACTTGGGTATCATCAAGATACATCCTTACTTTCCTATGTAAGAGAGCGAATTCTAAATAAAATTGGAGGTTTTATTAGAATTTCAAGTCATCCTGAATAACATATCCCTACAATGTGTCCTTGATTTCTCTAATCTTTTCATGCATCCTCACTTCCTAAAGAACTTCTTCATATATGACCTTCCAAGTACCTTTTTCTTCTTTTTCCAAGGTCACCTCTTCTCATACATCCACTAGATTATTTTCAGTCTTCTCTATCCTTTTCCCTTTCTTTTTGAGATTTAATTTTTTCTTTTATACCATATGTTATGTGTTGGCCCCCTATTGTGAGTTAAATCAATTCTTAGTTTCTAGTCTTCCACTTATTTGAGAAGTTCATTTATCCTTTATTTCATTTTTTATACATTAGAAACCCCTATTTTAATATTATGATGGGAGTTCTATATTCCTTGAGAAGATGAGACCTAAAAGCCCTAATATCCTCCTATGCTTTATCGAGTTTCTCATTTAAAGATAAGGCATTGATATTTTCAACTTCCAAAATTTTCCACCCTTACACTAAGGGACTTGATCTTGGTATTGAGTGTAATGTGTTCACTATTCAAGAAGCTAACCTCATATACCAATTTTTTATTCTCCTCTAGGATTTGTTTAATCAATACATTTGTTGATGAAAACTATGTTCTCTTTAAATAATTTAGTTTCTCTTATTTTTCTTTGAGAAAAAAGAGATATACTTCTGCAACCTATGAGTCCTATCTTATGGTAATAAAATTTCTCTCTAGAATTCCTTTCTTAGTCTTTATATACCTTACTCTAGCTATAAAATATAATTTGTATGTGCCCAGGGATTCATACACATGTTTGAAATTTGTGTTCTTGAGTGCAACCTTATAATACTTATCTTAAATAATGTTTTTGGTGCTCTTATACATTTTGATACTATCTGAGGTCGGTAGTTGGGAGGGTTGAACCTAACTTGGGAAACCTTGCAATACTTAGGTATCATCTCATAATAGGTCCTCTAGGCTAAGGGATCTAGGGTGTTCATGGTAAAAAGGCTGCTAGTAGAATCATAGCAAAGAAAACATATCCGTCTAGTAATTAGGTCATAAGGCTATAGTGAAACTATAGAACTTGGTTCGACCATTTTTCTCTCTTTCTCTTCTAGAGTCTTAGAAGAATGGCATGGTCCAATAAAACAAATATTTTTATAGAATAGAACTAGGAGGATATAAGACTATATATTTGTGAGAAACCAACACTAGGTGTGCTAGGGACCCCACTAGGAACAATCATGGAGAGAAATTTAGATGATTTTTAGAGAGAGGGCGGGAGAATAGTGGACAAAGTGGGAAGTTGTACGTATTTTTTTGGGTTGGTTTCTCCTTGATGAAAAATTATCTGCTACTAATTATTTTTTAGTTCTAGGTATTTAGTTCTAACCTTTTTCACATTTGAGTTTTGTCCATCATGACCACCTTCCCTCTTTCTTTCTTTTTTGTATTCATCCTACTTCTCATCCACATTTCTTTCTCTAGTATCCATGTGACCAGTATTTATGAGCGGAACAAAACAAAACCATAGATTTATAATGTTAACACAAAGACAAAATGAAAAATAACATAGATATAGTAAAACTTGACTTCTATTCAATAAGACATATGTTGAAATCTATAAAATGGAGACTAAAAGCAAGCTTGCTAGAATGGTGACAACTTATCTCTAAGAAGAGATGTGATGACTACGCTCATTCGAAATAACATGAGTAAAATGAGTTTGTAAAGGAATTTTTACAATAAATATGAATTCCAAAACACTATACATCCAAAAACCTAACCCTAGGAGATGAAGCGCCAAAATTCACGTGGGCCCTGTTGGGGTAAGCTAGTACATTAACTTCTTGGGGTTGTAACTTTTTCATACAATCCTCGTTTAGGGTGCACAATAGATCATTGGAAAGGTATTGATGAGGATAGTAATTTATGGGGATAAATAAAAGCCTTTGGCTATCAATGAAGTTCCTAATAATAAAAAAATGTCGTTTAGGCCCTCAAACTGGCCCCAGAAATTAAAAACTGCTAAAAATAGTAAATTGCCAAAATTACTAGAAAATTGTTTTGAGCCAGTTGGAAAAGGTGGGTGGCCACCGATATCTACCTGGATTAATCCTCCCTCCTTAGGATTAAATTGTATCCATTTCATTGATTTACCCCATCCAACAAGGAATTTATTGTTGAATTTGGCCCCTGGTGAGCCACTTGCCTTGGTGCAGGAGCTTCCATGCTTTGACAACTCGATAAATTTGGATCCTCTGCTAGCGATTTCCCTTAACATGTGTGTCCATTATCTGATCAATGGATTCCTATTCCATGAAATCAAGTTAGATCTCTATTTATGTCAACTTTTCATCTATCTTTGAGGTTTCCAATAATGTTGGAAAATAAGGCCGAAGGAGGTCAACATTGAACACTGGGTGCAAGATAAGGAAGGGGGGAAGATTGAGATAAAATGAATTGTCACCCACAACCTTGGTAATGGTGTAAGGCCCATAACAAAGTGGAAAACAATTCTGATGAGGCTCTTTAAGGCATTCTTTCTGCAAGTTCAACCAAACTTTGTCTCCCACCCAAAGCTAGTGTGACAACCGATGTTGATGATGATGTTACCTGTACTTGGCATTGGACTTCTGTAAAATATCCTGAAGATTTTGGAAGATGTGCCAGATCTGGTCAATGAACCGCGTGGCTTTGTCAACTGCATTTTGAGCATGCAACAAATTTTCCTACGTGGTCGAAAGAAGTAGTGCAAAATCCATGGGACCCAATGGTTGAAATCCCAACCCCACCTGAAACGAGTTGTGGTCAGTTGGGCTATGTATGGATTTGTTGTAGTTATGATGAACATAGGGAAGACTCTCATCCCAAGTGAAAGGGTTATTGGAATTGTACATATGCAATATTTGAAAGATAATTTGGTTGATGACCTTGGTTTGGCCATTCATCTGGGGGTGGAAGGAAATGGACTCGGTGAGCTTGGTGTCCATCAGTGACCTGAGGCTCACCCAAAATGTGTTGAGGAGAAGACTATATCTATGGTAGATAATGGTTTTTGGAATCCTAAAGTATACCCACACTCGTTGAAATAAAATCTTCGTAGTTTCCTCCATCACGATTCTCTTCTTGTAGGCGACCAAAATTGCCATCTTGGAAAAGTGATCAACAACCACAAAAACAAATTCATTTCTGCGCCTGGTGGAAGGGAGGCCCAACATCTATTCCATTGAGATGGATTCCCAGGGCCTATAAGGAGTAGGAAGAGGAGTGTACATACCTTGTTTCTTGATGTTTGATTTGGAAATAGCACAAGATGTGTAGAACCAAATATACTTGCTAACATCATGTCGAAGTTTTGGACAGTATAAATGTCACTGCAGCACTAGCCCTTTATTTTCCACATCGAAGTGTCCTACCACCTGATTGTAGTGGGATTCCCAAATAAGATTCTCTCTCTCGCTTGATGGAATGAAAATATGGCCCAAATGGAATAGCAACCCGTCCTAAATATGGAAATTATTGACATTTGTGTTGGAACCTAATATCTGGTAGGTGTTCGTGATGTCGGGATATGTCTCATAGAGGTGGGGCCACATGGAGATCTCATGGACGCAAGAGTCTAGCACTATGGTGAGTGTCGTGAATGGAGTTTAGCTGAGGAAATCAGTGACTCAATTGGTACTTCATGTTTTATAATTTATGTTGAGGTGGAACTGCTGTAAATATGTGGGCCACTTCTGATGATATTCATTCTGCAATTTTCCTTGTGTCTTCATGAACTGTAGTGACTTAGGATCAATGTGGATGATTGTCTCCTTCCTGATAATGTAATGCCTCCACTAGCAACAATATTGTACAATGGAGTACATTTATTTGTTCTAAGTAGGGTACTTATGGATGGCATCTGATAGTTTCTCACTATGATAGGCCATGGGGTGGTTGTGTTGAGTGAGGACTACGCCCACAATATAGTCTGAAGCATCTATCTCGATATCAAAGGTTTTTTGGAGGTCAGGTAATGAGAGCGTTCGTGTTGAACACAAGCATTTCTTTAGATCATTGAAATATTTATGTTGGGACAGGCACCACACAAAGTTTTCCTTACCATCACCTCTAGTTATTTGATTGGGGCCCATGCAATATGGGAGAATCCCAACATGAAACTGTGATAGATATTGGCAAGTCCTAAGAATCTTCAAATCTCAGTGAGAATGGTTGGGGATGGAAAGTCACATATGAATTGGATCTTAGCTGGATCAACATGCACACCATGCATATCAACAATGTACCCTAGGTATTGGAACTTATCCATGTCGAAGGATCATTTTTCCAAGTTGGCATATATCTTTTATTGTCGCAGAGTGTGCAGAACCTACTAAATATTCTACAAGTGTTATGCCCAAGTATTGTTGCAGATGAGGATGTCATATAGATACACCACCACAAAATAATTAGTGAAATTCCATAGGATATCTTCCAACAAAATCATGAAATTTGTTGGGGAATTTTTCAAACCAAAGGGCATGACAAACCATTCAAAAAGACCTTCTTTTGAATTGAAGGAAGTTTTCCATACATATATTAGTTCTATTGGGACCTAATGGTAGCCAAAATTCAGATCAATCTTACTGAATTATTTGGCCCACTTGAGTTGATCAAGGACATCGTTGATTTGGGGAATCAAGTATCGATTCCTCACTGTGATTGTGTTTAGGGCCAAATAATCAATGCAGAGCCGCTAGATTCCATCTCTCTTGTGAACCAACACAATTGGTCTTCCACAAGGTGATGCATTGGGTCAGATGTGCCCCTTGTGTATAATTTATTGGATATGAAACTTGATCTTCTCATTTTATAGAAGAGAGTGATGATAGACTGGATTATTTTTTAGCGATGCATTGGGGGTCATATCAATGGGATGCTTGAAGTGATAGTGAAGAGGTACTCCGGTAGGTGATTGGAAGATGTTTTTGTATTGTTCCACGACCTTATCCACTTTCTTTTGCTACATGGAGAGGCTAGCCATGAACTCCATGGATGTGGATGCAACCTTCTGCTCACTCTGAGAGAGAATCAGAAAGAAGAAAAACTTCCCGTTCTGAGAAATTACCGTTCTACATTTCTTGACAGAGATAAAGGAAATAACACTAGGTGGGATGACCTCAGGTATCCTATACAATTTCCTATTCAAAGTAATAATAAAACTGTGATGCCTAGAATATTATACAACATGATTTTTCCATAAATAAGCTTTGCCCAAAATAACATCACAAACTTCGAGGGGATAAACATCACACAATACCTTGTATTTGAATGGATTGATGTCATATAAGAGGGGACATCATTGGATGATGTGAATATCACTTCCTTGACAGATCCATCCAATGGTGTAGGGTTGCGGGTGTAGAATTGTCGGTAGGGATAGCCTCTTGACAACCTCTGCTAAGATGAGGTTCTTCTAGCTACCACTATAAATGATGAAGTGTAGTGGAGTACCTTTCACCCACATATGTGAATGAAAGAGGTGCTCGCCTTCCTTTGGCTCATCAGGTTCACCGGGATGGATCTTGGTCATAGAAACGGTGGCACTGGGTTCCACATCAATGATTTGTCTCCCCTTCTATGGTTATGAATTAGAGTAAGAAACCACATATGATTAAGATGATTATACTTCAGTTAGTAATTACTGCTTTGAGTGGTAATCAACAATGTTATGCCAGGGGCTCTTATGGAAGTCACACCACTTCCCAACATCTTTCTTCATATTTCCATTGTCCTTCTTTACTTGTGGCTTGTGTTGATTGTCACGAGGTTTCCTATATTTGATCTATCCTTTTATATGTGGGTTAGGGATACTCTTTTTGTTCTTCTGTTGTGAGGCGTTTCTGGACCCAAAATACCACATCTTTTCTTTAAGCTTCTGCTCGATTTTGATGGCATATCGATAGGTCGTGCCCAAGGAAAAGATGTCTACAAAATCCATTTTTGTCTATATGTATATATTCCTATCACCACGGTACTTGAGAAAAAGATGTCACTTAGAATATTTGATACCCATCTTGGTGCACAAGGCATGGAAGACATTGTTTAACTCTGGGACTGTTTGGTCTCTTTCCTATTTCCTTGTGGTTCATCTTGTATACAAGTTGTGATAACCTCCAAAAGAGTAGTAGTGTTCCTTAATAACATCCCTAAAGGAATCCCAAGTGTGTGAAACTGCAAAAAATGTGGATCCTTCTGTTTCATTTTTCCCACAGAAAGTCTCACACCAATATTTGACATGGGGGACAACCTTGAGGAGAACAAATATATTTTTTTCTCTATCGGAAAAGTTGTGGAAAAAAATACCCTTCTAGAAGGTTTAAGCATTTATCTACGACATTTACATATATTTTACCTTCAAATATAGGAATATCAAAATGTATCCGTACCTTGAAGGGGGTGGTGCTTCTTCTTGAGGTGGATGCATCGCTTGTTGGTAGTCGTCGAAAGATTTGTGCAAAGTTGTCCATCATCTTGTTCCTTTATCACTCAAGGGATTCCTCAAGATTTTTTTTGAAAGGATATCCTATCCCATTGTATTTACTTTATTCCACCATGGGTGGTTTATTTGGCATGTGAGTGAATTTTTACTCAAGAGAAACAAGCTCGAGACCCAACTCTCTATACCTTGACCGCATCAGGGACATGCATTAAAAAACGACGAGGAGAAAAGTTCTTTGTTAACATTAATCCAAGTTTACAAGATGAACGAAATAAAACCATATATTTGTAATGTTAACACAGAGACACAATTAAAAAGAATATAGATACAATAAAACTTGACTTCTATTAAATAATTAATATGTTTAAAAATGTAAAATGCAAACTGAAAACAATCTTGCTAGAATGGTGGAAGCTTATCTATGAGAAGAGATGTGACAGATATGCTTATTCAAAACAATATGAGTACAATGAGGATCTTAATGAATTTTAAAAATAAATATGAATTCCAAAAGCATTGACATCCAAAAACTTAACCCTAGGAGATGAAGCGTCAAAAGTCATTTGGGGTAAGTTAGTACATTAACTTCCCGAGGTTGTAACTTTTGCATATGATCTTCATTTAGGACACATGATATCTCGTTCGAAAGGTATTTAAGAGGATATTTATTTACGGGGCTCAGTTAGACACTTTAAATATCATTTAGGTTCCTAATTGAAAAAAAACTTCGTTTAGGCCCTCAAACTAGGCCAAGAAATAAAAAACTGCTAAAAATAGTGAATTATTGAAATGACGAGAAAACTATTTTGAGCCAATTGGAAAAGTTGGGTGGCCACCAATATCCAGTTGGATCACCATGGCCTATTATTATTCACCCTTATGCTCTATTTTATTCCTTCTCTTTTCTTCTTCTTCTTCCTTCATCTCAACCTCTACTTTCCTCTTTTTTTCTTCCTCTGTAACTTCCTTATCTTTTTCTTCTACAACCTTTTTTTCCTCTTCTTCTATTTTTTTCTTTTCTTCTTCTTAAACTACTTTATTATCTTCTTTTTCTATTTCATCTTTCTAGTTTTTAATCCTATGTAGATTTTCGATATGCTTCCTTCATTGTATCCTTCATCTTTTCTTAGTCTTCCTCTATAGTTTTCTAGTTTTCCTCTTCTTCTTCTTTTCATTTAACTTCCACCTCTTCATTTCTCTTTGTTTATTCCTCTACATATTTGTTTATTCATCAATTTTATGAGCAGGGGTATTGTCAATTTCCAAGGGTATTGATTTGAGTTTCCCTTCCTTAGCATATTGCTCCTAATGGGATTAGAATGGATTGATAATAACACAGACTAGAGTCCTCGAACACAAATACACTATCATATTCTCACATTAAACCTTCTTATATATTGGTGGGGTAAACATAGAATGTAGCTATCCATTTTCAACAAGTGGTGTATTTGGAGTGGATCTCATCCCTAGGCCATTCGGTATTTTCCCAATAATTGGTAGCTCAGATGGGCCTTGTTCATATTTTCCCATATATTTGATGTCCTTGAAACCCATGGTTTGGATAATGGGAAAGACATATTGTTAGGTTTAGGTTTCTCATCGGTCAAGTACTTATGCTACTAAAATTTGAGGTCCTTCCCCCTCTCCTCCCGTCTAGGTAAATAATGTCTTAGAAAATTCATATTCATCCTCATCATTATCATGTACCTCATCATTATTTCAACCCCCTTCTCCTCCTCTAAAAGGAGGGATGTTTCCAATTACACCACAAGAGTAAATAGAAAGTTAAATCTCAATTCAAACATTGCTCCTGAAAAATTAAGGGCCAAGGAAGACATTCAATTTATTTTGTAAGTATCTCAAATGCCTAGGAGTAATACAAACATTTCTAGATCTATGGAAATGAGACAAGAAGTGCCAATATGAAAACCAACATTATATATAATGTTTTAAGTAATTTTATCAAACATATTGTAGCTTATTGATCTGACTCATTTTAGTATCATTAAAGGGCCACAAGGCATTTAAGACCTCTATCAATTATCATACAAAAAAATAGGCATAGTTGAAGCTAACACATGTTACATAAATACTACAAAAAAAAGAGTTTACCTTGGATTTATGGCACACAAGTAGTTATAAGTGTAGTTATGGGTGCAAATTGTATACACATAAGATACAATTCTAGATTTTAAACCTTCACTTTTGGACTTAGAATACAAAATAAATGATAATTTCTTACCTGATTGGTAAGAAAGGAAGATTTTCTTCACAAGCCAAGTTGATATCAGACTTCTTTCGACCAAATTTTTTATATCACTCTTCTTTTGACTAAAAATTGGATATTAATTGTATATTACAATTCATATTCATATGAAAAGGAAAATAAGGGAAAAAAATAAGAAGCAAGGATATAATAAGGGAAGTCCCATAAAATGTAGCCACAATTGTAGAACCATAGAAAAATTATACAATAGCTAGTGAAGGTAACATTCAATAGTAGGAGGGGTAGTCAAGAGATGATAAGTAATAGTCCTATCCATTTCATTTCTTTATTTTGTCAACATATCACAATAAGAGTGGCTCACCACAACCAATTTTATATCACTCTTCTTTTGACCAACAATAGTTTGGATCACCACAATCAAACTATAGACAGAGTCAAAGTGTGATGGTGTGATGTGTAGTTCTCTAAAATACCTTTACTATGGGCTATCATGAGACTAAAGTGGAGGTCGTATGAAAAATTTAGGATCCTGGGAAGTTGAGGTGCCAACTTACCATAGGGGCCCACATAACTCTTGGTGTGTCACCTCCTAGGGTTATGTTTATGGATGTCTATGGTTTTGGAATTCATGAGTCATATCAAAAAGGCCTCTGGAGCCTCATTGTAATCATTCTGCTTAGACAGATGTGCATAATAGCGACATCTCTTCTCATAGAGAGCTACCACCATTCAAGCAAGTGTTTCAGTTCTGCAGTTTTACAGTTTTAGCCTATTTCATTTATTCAATAGAAAATAGTGTTCAATAGATATATGTGTTGTTCTTCATATCTCTATGTTTATTGTATTCATTTTTTTAATCAGTTTGTTCCACTCCTAAATATATATCAGTGGTATCATAGCAGTATTATGTTCATTTATTCTTCTTCGTGTGTGTCCCCGACAAGATCTAAGCACAATAAGTTGGGACTTGAACTAATCGATCCCTTACAATATCGGTCGCACTGAGCCTGACAACAACCCATGGGAGACAAAAATAAATATGATGGAGCAGGAGACCATTTTAAAATTTTGCTAGAGGAATCCATTACACGACAAAGGAAATAAATGATGGACAACTTTGCACAAATCCCTCTACAACTGCCAATAGGATAATCATCTTCATCAAGCGACCATGCAGCCCCCTTCAATGTATAGGAAAATTTTGATATTCCATTATTTGAAGGACTGATAGATGTGGATGTTGTAGATAAATAGTTGAATATGCTCGAAGGGTATTTTTTGGTCCACAATTTTTTCGATAAGGAAAATATTACTTTTTCACTCCTCAAGGTCATCCCCCATGTTAAGGACTGGTGGGAAACTTACTATGAGAAGAAGACCATAGATGAATATGAAATATTTATGGTTTCCCCTACATGGGATTGCTTCTGGGATGTGATTAAATAAAATTACTACCCTGTTGGAAGATAGGATGACCAATACACCAGATGGACCACCCTACATCAAGAAAGGGAGTAGAAAGTACCAGATTTCACCAATAGTTTCCATACCCTCCACACCAAATTGGGTATCAAAGACTTTGAGTGGAATCTGGTGCTCAAATACCATGACCATTTTCATAGATACATTCAAACATAAATAGATTTTATAGACATCACCTCATTGGGTACGACTTATAGATATGTTGTCAATATCGAGCAGAAAATTAAGCAGAAGAGGTGAGAGTTTGGATATGTGAAATCCTTAGAGCCAAAGTAGGGAAAAGGAGACCCCAAATCAAACAACAAGGGATAGAGAAAATATGGACACTCTCAGGACAACCATTCCAAGTCGCAACACAATAAGAGAAATGAGAAGACAAAGAAGGCCACATGAATAATGTCACTCCAAGTAGTCACTCATGGCTGAGATAAAGTCTTCTAAGTCAGAGGTTGAATCTAACTCTGAATAAAATCCAGAAGGAGGGAAGTGGATTATCGATGATGAATCGAGTTCCACTGTCTCTACCACCAAATTCTGGACAAGAAAACCAGAATAATTAGAGGAAGCGGAACGCAAATTTCACTCACAGATGTGGGTAAATGGGCCTTTGCTTCATCTCATTGTCGATAACAGTGGTCAGAAGAATCTGATTTAAGTAGAGGTCATCAAGTGGTTAGACCCGCTGATGACACTTCACCCACAACCCTAGACCATCGAATAGTTTCGCCAAGGATGAGATCTTCATTTTAGCCAATAATGTCGTCTTCCCTATGACATCAAGACTTTCAAATATGAGGTATTGTGTGATATTGATCCCCTTGAAGTTTGTGATGTTCTTTTAGGAAAACCATATTTGTGGAAGCATCATGATGTGTATGATTCTATACCCCACAATGTTATTATTACTTTGGGTAGACAATTGTACAAGATATCATAGGTAGCATCGCCTACCACTATTTATTTAACCTATGCTAAGAAATGCAGTAAGGTCATTTCATAAATTAGGAATTTCATCTTCTTTGTGATCCGTTCTCATAGAAAGAATAAGTTCGTCACCAAATCTGTGGCCTCTACACAGAGCCTCTCTTTGCAATAGAATAAAGTGGACAGGATTGTGGAAGAGAAAAAAAACATCTTCTCCTCACCAATCGGGGCATCGACACATTGTCGAGTCAATTATACAATTGATCTGACTCCCGGTGAACCCTTTCCTAACGAACCCGGATATTTTTTCTTGTTGATGGAAAATGATGAAATCATGCATCAGATGTAAGAGTTTCTTCAAAAGGGGCACATCATACCCAACTCCTCCCCTTTTGGAAGAACGATTGTACTAGTGTAGAAGAAGGACGAGACTTGGTGATTCGACATTGATTACAGAGCCTTAAAAAAAATCACAATAAGGATCCGGTACCCAATTCCAAGGATTGATGGCCTTCTTGAACAACTCAAAGGGGAAAGGTTCTTTAGCAGGATTGACCTAAAGTCTGGCTACCACCAGGTTCCCATTGAAAAAACTAATGTATGGAAGGAAACTTTCAAATCTAAATAATGTCTCTTTGAATGGTTGGTCATGCCCTTTGGCTTAATAAGTGCACCAACCACTTTCATGAGGTTGATGGAGGATGTATTGAGACCCTTAACCAACTATTTTGTGGTGTTATATTTGGATGACATCCTTATATTCAACAAAAATTGGGAGGAGCACATGCAACATATTCAACAGGTTTTTATCACTCTGTGATAGCACAAACGGTATTCCAACTTAGAAAAATACTCCTTTGGAATGAACAAGGTGCAATACTTGGGATAAATTATTGATGAGAATGGGGTACATGTTGATCTAGATAATATCCAAGTCATCCATGACTGTCCATCCCAGACCACACTAATCGATCTTCAGAGCTTCTTTGGGCTCCGCAACTTCTACCGACAGTTTGTGTTGGGATTCTCCCATATTGCATGGGCCCTCAGCGAGGTGAGCAAGGGTGGTGGCAGTGGAAATTTTGTGTGGGGGAAGTAAAAACAATGAGAATTTAATGATACGAAGCATCACTTGTGCTCAGCTCCAATACTCTCCTTTCCCAATCTGCAACAACTGTTTGAGATTGAGATTGATGCATTTGAATATGTTGTAGGTTCAGTTCTCTCTCAACACAGTCATCCAATGGCATACCATAGTGAGACACTCTTAGATATTGTCTAGAAACACCCCACCTATGATAAGGAAATGTATTCCATTGTACAATCATGTCGTCAATGGAAACATTACATTCTGGGAAAGGAGACGATCATACACATTGATCAAAATCCTCTACAATTGATACAGACATAGGGGAAATTGTAGAACGACCACCATCAGAAGTGGTCCACCTACCTGCAATAGTTCCATCTCAACATCAATTATAAGACAAGGATCTCAAATCATGTCATTGACTTCCTCAATCGACCTCTCGTCATTGCACTCACCACTTTTCTCCATTCCTATGGACATAAGACATATGAGTGGCCCCAACTTTATCAGAAAGATCCAGACTTCACCACCACTTATCATCTCTTAGGTTCAGGTGCGACTGTCATCAATTTTCACATTTAGGATGAAATTTTATTCCATCTGGTCTATCTTTGTGTTCCTACAAGTGAGCATGCGAAGATGATTTGGGAAGCCCATGACAGTCAGATGGAAGGACATTCTGGCGTGGAGAAAATTGTGGTTGTTCTTCAGAAACATTTTTATTGGCCAAAACTTCGATAGAACATTAGAAAGTATATCATATATTGCATTGTTTGTGCCATTTCCAGGACAACCATCAAGAAGCAAGGATTTTACACCCCTATACTAACTCCCGAGAAGCCTTGGGAATCCATATTAATGGATTACATGTTTGGCCTTCCATCCACCAAGCAAGGCAATGCTTGTGTATTTTTGGTCGTTGATCATTTTTCGAAGATGGCCATCCTCATAGCTTGCAAGAAGAATATCATAGTGGCAGAGACCTCCAATCTCTTCTTGGAATGAGTGTGGGTCCATTTTGGGATACCATATACCATCATCTATGACTGGGACAGTAGGTTCCTCAACACATTTTGGTCGATTCTTTGGTCACTGTTGGATACCAAGCTCACTAAGTCAACTTCTTTCGACCCCAAAACCGATGACCAAGCAATGGTCGTCAATCAGATGATTGTGCACATATTGAACATGTACAACTCTAAGCATCCATGTACATGGCATGATATTCTCTCCTATTTTCAACAGAGTTATGACAGGGCTCTCCATAGCTCCACCGACCATATCCCATTTCAGGTGGGGATGGGATTCCAACCCTTGGGTCCTATTGATGTTGCACTACCTCTTTCCACCACATAGACACACTCTTACCATGGTTAGTCTAAGACCGACAAAGACACCATATTCATCGAGAGGATTTAGCACATCCACGAATAGGTCCATGATATTTTACAGAAATCCAATGCTAAGTACAAGTAGTGCGATGATCAACATAGGGTACCGCACCCATTTCAGGTTGGAGAGAAAGTTTGGTTACATTTTCGGAAGGATCATCTCATAGGGCCCCATCACAATCTCCACCCACTTCACTATGGTACATACACTATCACCAAGGCTATGGGTAGCAATGATTTTGGGTTCAACACTCCACCCTTCCTTGGCTTTCACCCAATATTCAATGAGGACCTCCTTCAGCCATATTTTCCACCATTGTTGGACACCTTAGAGATCATACAATAGCTAAAACTGACAGAGATCAACCCTGATTGCATGGAACAAGCATCCACTGATCATATCATGGACACATGGGTCAAGGGAAATTTCCAGTGGAGGATATGTCTTTATCAGGCTGTTAAGGTAGCGAAACTCATACACCAAGGAAAGTGGTTCACCCATGGACAAATTTAGCAAAAGTTTCCTCACATGATGGGGAAACTCAACACAATGGAGACCATTTATTACTAAGGGGGAAGGACTGATCCAGGTGGATATTGGTGGCCACCCACCTATTCCAACTGGCTCCCCTTGACAATTTTAGTTCAACACATTCTTTTGTACTTATTTGTGATAGCGGGTTTAACACTTCAGGGGTTGTCTGAAGCCCTACACATCTTCTAGGTGGATACTAGTGGCATCCCTCCTAATCCAACTGGATTATTTTGTATACTTTCATGCCAACACATTTTGTTGTACTTCCAGGGCCGCTTTGGGGCCCTTAACAATGTTTTCTTGGATCACGACAATCAACCTATAAATGTAGTCTAATTTTGATGGCATAATGTGTAGGTTTTTAAAATACATTTCCAATAGGCTATCACATGTCTAAAATGGAGGTCGTATTCAAAAGTTACGACCTCAGGAAGTTGAGATACTAACTTACCATAGGGGCCCACATAATTGTTTTTGTTTCACCTCCTAGGGGTAGGTTTTTGGATGTCTAGGGTTTTGGCATTCATGAGTCATATCAAAAAGGCCTCTGGAGCCTCATTGTAATCATTTTTCTCAAATGGATGTGTGTAGCAGCCACATCTCTTACCAGAGATAGCTACCACCACTCGAGCACGTGTTTTAGTTCTAAAGTTTTATAGTTTCAACCTATTTCATTTATTCAATAGAAGATATTGTTCATTGAATATCTTTGTTGTTCTTCATATCTTTGTGTTTATTATATTTGGTTTGTTAATTAGCTCATTATGCTCCTAAATCTGAATGAGGAATCCTCTACTTGGTTCTTCATCACGTGATGCTATTTTGTTTTCCTACTTGTATAGTAGTAGGCATCAAGTTTGTAGTGGAATATGTAGGCTCTACAAGATATGCACTTTTTTTGTAGCCTCTTCAATGATTCTTTCTGGTTCCTGTACTTTAACTTCTACACCTTATCTAGATTGGGTGTTGGTGAATTGATCCTAGGTTAAGTATGGTTTCTTTGTTTGTAAGGAATCCACAATTAACAACTTAATTAGCTTGCAGTGTGTCGAGGTATATTTTCTACCATATTGCACTTTT
>SNQJ01S0124927.1:0-22772 GCA_010110895.2 Picea sitchensis | reverse complement strand
ATGTTTTCCACTATATTTTAAAAGTATGGAACTATAAATTAATTAAGGAGACACAATTATATGAAAAATCTTAATTTCAAAAAAGTAAATGGTAAAAAATATTTTTAAGATTGAAAGAAGTATGGAAAAATGGCTAAAAACACTGTTGAAAATAAATAAATTGAAAATAGATGAAAAATAAGCATTTAAAAAAACTATTGTGGAAATATTATGGATCAGAAAATTTAAAATATCAAAATACTATCTAAAAAGGGAGGGGGGTGCTATCGGTAGCACCATTTTTAAAAATGAGGTAAAAATTATGACCCTTGAAAAAATGAGAACTCGACAAAGTTCTCGTTAAGTTGGTAATATTGTTGGTACTGGAGGAACAGGTCATACTGGAAGAAGAGTTGTGCCTATCATTGGGAGCCCTCCTTGCTATTGGTAGCCTGGCAGCTCCGAAAATATGATGCATAAGAGGCATCAAATCACGCAACATCTCCCTTCAAATATCCAAGAGCATGGGATATGCCCTGATGTATCACATCAGGGCAGGTTAGACTCTCACCCCAGTCAAAAGTGTAGAGAGTCGGTCACCCAACTCAAACCTAAATATGGTATTGGTCCTACGACACATTTCATCGGGTATCTACACCTAAGGACCCAGACCTACTGCAGCCTCATGCATCATCTCCCCATCGTCATCTGTTGGGGGAGGAGGCAGGTACCCAATGAAAGTTCCAATATCTGCAATATATATAGTACAAAACAATAATTACATAGTTAATTCACTAAACAATTTAATAAAACAAGTTAAAGAACGTGTTAGCATTGATTTTATTCTAATTAAGTAAGACAATAAAATGAAACTACATTAATTTAAAAAAAAACATTAATATTACCTCTATCATCTGGTGGCTCATCTGTTGTGAAGAGGATGTTCAAACATCCTTGCCACACTTCCTAGTATCCCTAGTGCATCTGAGACAATCCTGGCTGGAAACGCCACCTAACCCCTCTTGAGCATCATCTCCCCCCACATGCACATCCTCACATGAGTCCTCGGCCTAGGAGGATGATGTACAAAATTCGACCTCGTCTCTAGAAACCTCTCAAAAAATCAGAAAAACAGTTCTAAGGCAAATGGGAAGTTCGACCTCCCACGTATCATAACCCAACATTTGTTGAGCACTATACAAAATTGCTATAAAAAAATGGTAGACCATTTGATACATCATGGTCGTTGTACCAACGAATCAACATAATACAAAAGAGGGAAGCTAATGTGTTTCCCATCACTGGTAAAATGGTATATGGTAGTCACTAAGAGTGAGAGGCACCTAACCTCCTCTCCACAGAAAGAGGCAATTTTCAGTTGTCCACCAAACACCTGAAAATCAGTTGGGGATAGTACCTCAAACCCAATATATCACTGAGATTACATGAGATAACTCTCAGTGGAAAAACCTATTGGGACATCTGGGAATTGAGAAAAATACTCCCCTATCTTGGATAGCCCAGTGATAAACTAAATATCCTCCTTAGTGGGATTGTACCACTGATCCAGACCCACACAAAAATCTTGTCGATGGACATCTGATTGACAGATCAGATGCACCAACAACCCGGAGTGCCCCTTAAGGGATGTAGCCTCCTCATAGTACTTAAGGAGGCCTACATGCCTCAAGAGAGCATGATTCATTGCAGTAATAAGGAGAGGGTACAAATCCCTCTCTCTCTCCTTCGCCCCCCATTCCCATACAACATTGTACATGTCCACCCTATGCTCCTGCTACTTCTACTTCTCTCTCTGCTCATGTCTCAGCATGATTAACATATGAAATACATAAGCCTCACTCATACAAAAAACATAAAAAAAAATCTACTAAATGGTAAATTTATCTATAAATACAAAAAAAAAAAAAAATCCTTCAAAAACTAAGATAATTGCATTAATGGTGTGCCAAAAAAATAGTCATGCACCGTCGACGATGCACCCATAGGTATTGTGAGCACCGTGACCGGTGCGTTAGTGTAAACTAACAAACTGGACAAAATATGTTCTATTGTGTTATGCAGTGCGTTGGAAAATGGTACCGCACCGGGGAACTACACTACAACACATATGCCCCAGTGCGTTACTTTTATCATACACACCGCTTAAACCTGGAAAAAAAAATAAAATATTAACATAGGTAAACAATTATTTAAAATTAGAAAAAAAATGTGGTGTGTATATGTTCACTACACGCACCGGTGCATGTATCTAACATAGTCGCACTATCACATAAAATTTTAAAAATTCTTGAGTATGGAACTTATTACGGTGGGTTCTAGTCATTACTAATGCACTGCGCACAGTGCCACCAAAAATATTACTGGGTGCACCACAACACAATGTTACATTTCTTAGTGGTGTGTTTGGTCAACATGAATTCCCTAGTGCACACATTTACCAATGCACTATGTACACATATATTTGATAAGGGCGGTGCGCTATGTACTTTAACGTCCTAGTGCATTATCTATACTTTGACACACCGCCCCACCAATTATATGATTTTCTTCAGTGTGTCATTAATCGAATGCATCGATGTGTTTATGTTTACCAATGCAACACTAAGAAATGTGACAAGGTATGTGGTGCCCCTTGTAAATTTATAGGTCGCACTGTACGCGGTGTGAGCCGAGAGCCATGAACACACCACACAATGTTTTTTTTTTTTTTTTACACTTAAAATTTCACTCAATTTTAAATTTTAATTCGGTGAAAACTTAAGTTATGAAGAAACAAGGACATTACCTAGACATTT
Source organism: Picea sitchensis (assembly GCA_010110895.2). Taxonomy (NCBI): domain Eukaryota; kingdom Viridiplantae; phylum Streptophyta; class Pinopsida; order Pinales; family Pinaceae; genus Picea; species Picea sitchensis. The sequence goes on along the minus strand of SNQJ01S0124927.1, from coordinate 19,977 downwards.
TGTCGTTGGGGAGGCATGGTTGTGACATACTAAAAAAACCTAAATTTGTCCACCGTTTGGAAAAATTTGAAATTCACGCAATGAGAAACATATGAAAGGAATGCAACCAAGGAAAGCAGCGATGGAAGGGCGATTCAGATAAGCAAAGGTTTCACTAGTTATTTTGAGCTCTACAACACCGTCGGTAAAATTTTTTTAATAAAACCTTATTTTGGTGCACTCGATGCACAACCGCATAGGGCCATACATGTTTAATGAGCACACCGGTTATATTTAAAAAAAGAAAACATCCCTAGCATGGTGCACATGTGTTTGTGTGCACACTAGTGCGTATACTACTCCATAGCGCACCACCGTACATTTTTTGAAAAACTACAATAGTGCAAATTTTTTTGTTTAAGCATGACACAATGTGGTATAAAAATAGATTCCCTAGTGAACTTGGGTTTACAGAGTGCGCCGTGTTAAAAAAATAGGATCGCAAAGCAATTAAATAAGACAAATGTAGAAACAAAAACATAGAAGATACACAATACAATAGAGACACAAATATACGTGGTTCACCTAGTGTGGGCTACGTCCACCAGAGAAATTGCCATGTCCCTCCTTTTTATTATCCAACAAAATGAAGGGATACAACCTACAACATGCTTGTTGTAACTTCCTCTTATTTCTCTCACAGTATCCTATCTCAGAATACAATATTCACGATAATACACAGTCGCAATACAACTCCCTCATAAAACAGGGTTTCCTTCTAGGGAAAAAAACCCTAACATAACTTCTACCATTAGATCTGCAACCTTATAATGAACAGACCAAATTGAATACGAAATTATAATATTTTACAAGGCAATTTTTCCCAATATTTCACTTTGGGGCTGGCCCCCATGGACCCCCCTGGCGATAGTTGTGGGGGGGCAAGCCCCCCCACACCCCCCGTTAGGGAATGGGGTCCTAGCATGACTAAAAAAAACATCAAAATGAGGAACATAATCAAGTTTCAGAACCAACACACTGCCTAAATTTGGAAATTAACCTTAACACAATGCTCCATATTGGAGCATTGGTGCGCACCATTGTGCATGATACAATGGAGTGCACTAGAATATATTTTTTGACACAATCCTACATTGTTGCGTAAATATTTTTTATTTAACCATATGACAGTGCACTCTATTAATAACACACTGGTGCTTCCAGTGTTATGTTACACACCATATATTTTTAAAAGAATGCTATTACGGTGTGTCATTATTTCCCGGTGCATCCTTATTTCCGTAGCCCATTGGATAATATTTTTATTTATTTTAAATAACCCTACTACGGTGCACTAGTTTTGAGGGAACCGATGCGTCTGATATAGAAAACACACTGGTGCGTTATGTATTTATAAAAACACCGGTGTACAAACATCCGCTAAAACCTTCGCCCATTCAATTCCGTTAGTATCATCCGCTATAAACATATTTTCGGGATATTTTTATAGGGACGTCCACAAAAACCTCTGCTAGAGGGTATTTTCCTTATAGTGCACCAAGATTGGAGGTCCCCATCTTTTTTCTGACCTTATCAAAACAAAAGTACAAGAAAAGGATAATGCTCTCTCTTGATAGACCATGATTTCATAAAATGGGTCAGTGTCTGGATGGTGGACACCCATATTTCCAATTGGCAAGAGTCGAGCATATGGCCAACTAGCATGCACAACCATCACTTACCTTAGGGCCTGCTCGACTCATCCCAGGACATGTGTCGGGTTGCAACTACAACCTAGACATATGATTTTCTATTACTCAAACTTGGTTGCAACCACAACTTGGTTTGATACATTGGTCCGTCACTACTGATGATTTTCTCTTAATTACTTTCCATCACAATCATTCCATGATGTAGTTGGCTTAAGGACGAGACAAGTAATAGCAGTGGGAGCATGTTGGCACCCGAATATTTGGGTTAATCTCGCACACACACACAAATAAAGTTGTGCATGCCCATTCTAGTTTTGTGTGCACCAAGCTAAGGCATGATGAATGATAAGAAGCACACGCTAGACCAAGTTTTGATATTGCATGCCAAGTCCAAAGTCTACCAAATGAGCACTGGTCTGATTTTTGAGATGTGCACCAGAAATAAAGCAGACACACGCCATAATCAAGAAAAGAAACATTGAGAAATCTCCCCAAATGTTTACTGCCAACTACACATGGGACATGGAGAAGACAAAGCATGAGTTGGATATGCAATTAATATTTCCTATATTCCATAAAGTATACGTGCAATGCAGACATGAGGAAGAGGGGTGTGATACTGTTAGTCAGTAGAGAAATTAGAGCAATATTGATAGAGGCAGATCTCCCAGAGTAGAGAAATATATAAAAGGGAGTAATGACAACAGAAAGAGAGTTACTCATTCAGTGCATTCACCAAGTTGTTGTTGTTGTCCAAGGTCACAAAGTTCACCCTAAGACTCTATAGTATTTTAAAGTTGTAATTATTATGATTGCAAGTATGAGTCCTTCATATGTCTAGATTCTGAAAGGATGGACATGGCACAGTGTATTGTAATTCTAGGAAATGCCTGAGGGAAAATGAGACTCTATTGATGTCCAATATGTTTTTCTTAATGTATGCATGTGTTTAATGGAATGGAAAGAAAATAAATATGCAATAATTATGATCTATCGTGTGTCACTCATGTGTTATTTGGATATGTGTGTGTATTGTTTTTACATAATGATAATAGTAATTTATGAGCTATGGAATGTATGAATGTAATCCTTGATGGATCTGTGTGTGTTTAGTCCTTCATCCCCAACACAAGACCAAATGGTCTCTATGATCCTCATTGCATTTCGAGTGGCACCTTCTTTGGCCTTGGTTGAAGATTAATATAGCAATGCTTTGGGGGTTTTGTTGGTCAACTCTAAAAGAAATTTGGGTCTAAAATCCCCAGTGTTAGGAAGGTGGATGCAAAGTATAGAACCTATCACCATGACATGACAAAAATTCACCAAGATTTCATATCACTTCATTCACTTGATGGTCAAGATTGGGATCTCACTCAACATGCTGGTGATTGGTATGTTGAACATCTAATTGTTAAAAAATAACATACACCATAGGATCCCCTTCACTATAATGTTGTGCAAAATCTAAATTTCTAATTTCTCCCTCTATATACTCAATGTATACCAAAATTTNCATGGCACAGTGTATTGTAATTCTAGGAAATGCCTGAGGGAAAATGAGACTCTATTGATGTCCAATATGTTTTTCTTAATGTATGCATGTGTTTAATGGAATGGAAAGAAAATAAATATGCAATAATTATGATCTATCGTGTGTCACTCATGTGTTATTTGGATATGTGTGTGTATTGTTTTTACATAATGATAATAGTAATTTATGAGCTATGGAATGTATGAATGTAATCCTTGATGGATCTGTGTGTGTTTAGTCCTTCATCCCCAACACAAGACCAAATGGTCTCTATGATCCTCATTGCATTTCGAGTGGCACCTTCTTTGGCCTTGGTTGAAGATTAATATAGCAATGCTTTGGGGGTTTTGTTGGTCAACTCTAAAAGAAATTTGGGTCTAAAATCCCCAGTGTTAGGAAGGTGGATGCAAAGTATAGAACCTATCACCATGACATGACAAAAATTCACCAAGATTTCATATCACTTCATTCACTTGATGGTCAAGATTGGGATCTCACTCAACATGCTGGTGATTGGTATGTTGAACATCTAATTGTTAAAAAATAACATACACCATAGGATCCCCTTCACTATAATGTTGTGCAAAATCTAAATTTCTAATTTCTCCCTCTATATACTCAATGTATACCAAAATTTGCATGTCTTCTTCAACTTTATCAATATTTGTTTATGGGACATTGATTGGAAGTTGAATTGATGTCAAAATTGGATTGGCTTCCATTGGAAATATACACTTCACCTATCACAATGAAGTAGAGATTGTTGTGGCTTCCATTATGCAAGGAATTGAGGTAGTGAGTGACGGATTCCTATGTTTTTCCATACCTAATATTTCCTTTTCTCTTGCTTGATTATGTATGTTTCCCAACTTCACAAAAATAGATGATAACAAGAACTTAACAAAAAATTCCTTCCATATAACATTAGACAACAAAAAACATTAAAACAACAATCTTTCCCTAGAAATTTGTGTTCTTGAGAAAATTTGAACTTGTTTTCCGAAGACAATGAAGTTGTGCATTGTGCCTTTTTTGTTCTATCCAAATAAAAATGTGCACATGTTGTAGTTACAAAAATTCAAAAAATGACCCTTAAACCATTACTAGGCCCTTTGTATGGAATATTAAATCCAAGAATTGGATATGGGTCTTATTAAAAGGATTGGCACACCAATCACTACAAAAAATACATGTGATTATCTACCTTTTTAGCTCCCTTTTTTGCTTCCACAGTTTGTTTTAATGTATTATTCTCCATTTTTTTGCAAAATTCAGCACTATTTATCGGGATGGCACTATTTTGGGCGTTATTTTCGCCAAGAAACACAAGTCACCACTAAATTATGAAATATTAGCACCTAATTTAGTGCCTAACTTAGTTCTTGATTTAGCGTTGGCTTTAGCGCCCAATTTTGCATCCCATTTAGTGCCCAAGTTAGCGCCAAGTGTATATTTTAGTTTAGCTTCTACTTTAGCTTCCAGTTTAGCTTCCTCGTTAGCATCCAACTTAGCTTCGTTTTTAGGTTTTAGTTTTTCTTCCTATTTGGATTCCAATTTAACGCCTATTGTGCATAAATAGTTAATTTGTTGAGTTGTTGGGGGTTGAGTGGATAGGGGGGTTGGGGATTATGGGATATAGGTATTTGGGGTCTAGGGATTAGGGGTTAAGGGATTATAGGTTACAGTTTAAGGGATTAAGGGTCTAGTGCTAAGGGATTTGGGGATTAGGGGTTATGTAGTTTAATGGTTAATTGCTTAGGGATTATATCTGGTCAAGGGATTAATTACATCCATCGAACCCACACATAATAATTGAGATTGTCCACGTCTCATTGTCATCATTTCTATATGTAGAATATTTGTATGAACGCCCTTGAAATGTCATGGAACTTCCAATACAACCATCACAAATGTCTTCCTCTAACCCTTCATAGTGAGTAGTGAATGGGGCCAACGTTGAAATTTCTTCAATTTGTTCCTGTATGCATTGAAATTTGACATGGTTAGACTAGACAAATGCCTTAACAGTATGGGAGGGTTTCAAGACTCATGGATGTATGATTTCCCCACATAATATTTGATATCATCCATGTTTGCATCAACATTCATAATGGATTTCTCATCGTCATCATTCGTCATTTACATCTATAGAATCTTTGTCATAACTCTCTTGAAATGTCATGGAAATTCCAATACACCCATCACAAATGTCATCCTGCACTGACCCTGCACAGTAAGAAGTGAATGGGGCCAATGTTTAAATTTCTTCAAATTGTGCTTGTATGTGTTGCAATTTGACATGGTTAGACTAGACACATGCCTTCACAGTATGGGAGAGTTTCAAGACTCAAGATGTTTGATGTCCCCACATAATATTTGAGATCGTCCACGTTTGCATCAATGTTCATCATGCACATCTCATTATCTTCATTCGTCGTTTCCATTTATAGAATCTTTTTCGGAACTCTCTTGAAATGTTATGGAACTTCCAATATACCCATCAAAAATTTCATCCACCAACCACACACAATGAGAAGTGAATGGGGCCAACATTGAAATTTATTCAAACTGTGCTTGTATGAATCGAAATTTGATGTAGTTAGACTAGACACATGCCTTGACGTTATGGGAGGATTTCAAGACTCAAGGATGTATGATGTCCCCACATAATATTTGAGATCATCCAATATGTTTTCATCAATGTTCATAATGGAAGTATCATTGTCATCATTCGTCATTTCCATTTGTAGAATATTTGTTGGAACTCTCTTGAAATGTCATGGAACTTCCAATACACCCATCACAAATGTCTTCCACTGACCTCGCAAAGCAAGCAATGAATGGGGAGAAAGTTGAAATCTATTCAATTTGTGCCTGTATGTGTCAAAATTTGACATGGTTAGACAAGACACATGCCTTGACGGTATGGGAGGGTTTCAAGACTCAAGTATTTTTGATGTCCCCACATAAACTTCAAGATCATCCATGTTTTCATCGATTTTCATCATGCATGTCAATCTCATTTTCATCATTCGTCGTTCCCTTCTATAGAATCTTTGTCAAAACACTCTTGAAATGTTTTGGAACTTCCAACATGACCTTTACCAATGTCATCCACCGACCCCGCATAGTGAGCAGTGAATGGAGCCAATGTTGAAATTTCTTCAAAATGTGACTATATGCATTAAAATTTGACATGGTTAGAATATACACATTCCTTGATGGTATGGGATATTTTTAAGACTCAAGTATGTCTGATGTCCGCACATAATCTTCGAGATCATCAACGTTTTCATCAATTTTCATCATGCACGTCAATCTCATTGTCATCATTCGCCATTCCCTTCTATAGAATATTTGTTGGAACTCTCTTGAAATGTCTTGGAACTTCCAACATGCCCTTCACCAATGTCATCCACCGACCCTGCACAGTGAGCAGTGAATGGGGCCATTGTTGAAATTTCTTCAAAATGTGATTGTATGCGTTGAAATTTTACATCTTTAGACTAGGAGCATGCCTTGACAATATGGGATGGTTTTAAGACTTAGGGAAATCATTCTCTTAATCAACGCCATTATCATGGTTTTTATTTCCATTCTCTTCATCATCATATTCATCATGACCCAATTTTTCCATCGATGCCAACAAATATCAAACCCGACATACCGATCTTTACAACGAAACCTGATGAAGATGCCAATTTCCATGTATTTGTCTTTTTCTTGTGGAATTCTTCGATATGATTAAACCGTGATTCTCTTAAGTTGAGACATCCCAAAATAATTTTATAGGGTCCAACATCCAAGTGGTTTAATGGTTAATGGGTTAAGGATTATATAAGGTGAAGGGATTAATGACATCCATTGACCCTACATGGTTAGTAGTGAATGAGGCTAGTGTTGAGATTTCTCCAAATTGTGCTTGTATGTGTCAAAATTTGACATGGTTATAATAGACACGTGCCTTGATGGTGTGGGAGGGTTTTAAGACTCAAGGATGTCTGATGTACGATATATGTAATTATATTTTTAAACAATTGAATATTTAATGTATTGTTATTGAATAGGTTCTTCTGTTGATTAATTGGGTTGGTTGCCATTGATTTAAACCCTTAAAGAAAGTATGGTAGAAAATTCAGGTAGCCCCTGTAGTGTGGTTAAGGAACCCACGTTTAGTTGAGGAATAATGTAATGGAGATAAGTGAATTCACAAGGGAGACTATTCTAGATGTATAATACATGTTGTGTCATTTCTGATGATATGTGGTATGCCACGTAGTTCCTCACGGTTGAGGATATATGGCTTAGTGAAGTTGTAGAACCCTCATGAGTTATCTAGAAGCCCCTAGATGGTCAAAGAAGTCAATTTATTCTATAATATCCTAGAAGAAGTTTACTAGTCAAAGTGGTTGTAACTAGGAGTTAATAATGAGTTAATTTGTTGCAAAAAGAAAATAATTAAAAATAAATTATTTGCAACTAGAAGTGGTGATATTACTATTTGTGGATAAAGTGGTTGTAAGTGAAAAAAGTAGTTAGAGGTGTGTTATCCCTAAAATAAGGAAGTTGGGTAAAACAGTTAGAAGATAACCCCTAGAGGAAGCTACTTGGAGAGTATAAATAAGAGAGAAAGGGTCCCTTATTAGCACATTTTTGAGCAAATTTAATATCTATTATTTTGTGAAAGGTTTATTGTAGGTACTCATTGATACATCTGAAGTTACACAAGTCTGAGGTATAAAAGGAGGGTTGATGGTGAAAGTTTCGGAGTTTCATAATTTGAGAAAAACCCTAGTTTTTGAAGTGTACGCGGGTTGCAGTGGAGGAAGGTGTTGTTGGTAGAGGCTATTTTGGGGAAATGCGCAACAATTTTGGAAGAAATTAGAATTGGGACCAGAATAGGAGTGCACGCTAGAAGATAAGAAAAAGAAATGTGCTAGAAGGTAGGAAAAGCAGGACACTGGACAATAAGGAAAAATAACGTGAGGAAGAGGAAAGTCAAAGGGAGAAAGAAGGACATTGTGACAAGGAAATGGTTGGATCGTGGACCAACTGTGCATAGGAGGTTACAATGTGGAAAAACCTAATCCACTTAGGGTTAGGGTTTTGGTATTTGATGGAAATGATTTTTACCCATTTTGGTAGTATAAATATCTATTGCAAGATCTGAGGATATCATCTTGGTGAGAGTATTCATGAGTAGATTTTAACTCAGTTTGAGGAAAGTAATTATTCAGTGAATAAGTGGATGTTTAGATCTTTTTTGAGTCAATTTTGGAGAGTTGCAGAGTGTAATAGAGGGTCAGGTCGCAAGCTGTGGATCTTGGTGTGAAACTGGTCAGCCTCACCAAACTTATTATGTAATGCGCGCAACGCAATGAATTGATGAAGAATAATAAAGAAGAAGATAATGCTATATCTTTGTGGATGTAGCCCCGGGGGGGTGAACCACAATAAAACCCTGTGCCTTTGTGTGGAATTTATCTTTTATTTTTTGCAATGTTTATGATGAATGAATGAATGAATCTAGTAGTAGTAAAATGCAATACTCACTAGATTATCCATGATATATACTACATATTGAATGTTAATGAATGAATGTGGTTATAGAATGGTAGATATGATATATAGTGAAGTAGGAAATAATTCCTAACATCCCCATGAGCAACATCCCTTCCACAATTGTAAACATATGGAACCTATAGTCACCCATAAGCCATCTCTGACGAGACTTCATTGTGCACTCTATGTGCAGTGTTTCCTTCCGGTCTCCATAAGGGTCGATGGTTTGTAGAGTTTTTTTGGAAACCTAAAGTAGAACCCAGGTCAGCCCAAACATTCCAACAAATGGTTTCGTTGTCAGCTGGAACATAGAAGAACAATTTGGAAGTGATTTGTTGAGAAGGACAATGAAGAAAATGCAGTAGAAGGGGATGTTCATGCCACAAAACCCTACTAAGCAAGAGATTGAGAGATGGTTGGAAAAAAAATAGCTTGAATTTGCATAGAAAGATAATGGAAGTTCTAGGTATACACCGCACCAGTATTTGGACAGGTATGTGTTTACTGATCTTCATGAGGTATTTTTCTATTATTTTCCAGAGTTTCTACAAGAGTGGATATTGATATTGAAGGATAATCACCCGACTAACTGGATAAGATTAGTAGAGTGGACTATTGAGAATACTGTGCATTTAGAAAGAGTCAATAATAAATTCACACGCGCAGTGGATTTCTGGCTAGATAACATCATTGCAGGATTTATTACTAATTTTGCAGTTGATACTACGAAGTCATACATTGTTGCAGAGAAGGATTTTTTGAAGGGACCAAGAGGAAGGTATATTAGATCACCTTACCTGTCGATCAATATTTTATTACATGATAAAGGTGTGATGACAATGGAGTTAGACAAATAAATCACTCTGTGCGCATGGGGGAACTAGGGGAAGCACCAAGGACAATCTAAGATATGGAGAGGTCTTTGGAGAGGGGCCAAAAGATGGAAGCAATGGACCCCATTATGATGGATGAGAAACAAACCAAGGAGATAATGGACAGAGTGGGAGTGACGTGCAGTGGATGACCCTACCAATATAGGATTAATAGTAAGAAGAGGGCAGTATCCGAGCAGGAGGGCTTGGATATGAAATCCATCGACCCTACATGGTTAGAAGTGAATGCAGTCAGTGTCGAGATTTCTCCAAACTGTGCTTGTATGCATCAAAATTTGACATGGTTATATTAGACACGTGCCTTGATGGTATGGGATGGTTTCAAGATTCAAGTATTTTTGATATCCCCACATAATCTTCAAGATTGTCCATGTTTCAAGGGGTTAGGGTTAGATGGTATAAAGGTTAAGGTATTAGGCTTAGGCTTAGTGAAATATTTCAATTTGTTTTAAAATATAAATTAATGAACAAACTTTGGATACATTTAGCCTAATGGTTTGAATTTACATTGTTTTACATATACGATATATGTAATTATATTTTTTAACAATTGAATATTTAATGTATTGTTATTGAATAGGTTCTTCTGTTGATTAATTGGGTTGGTTGTCATTGATGTCAAACCTTAAAGCAAGTCCAGTAGAAAATTCTGGTAGTCCTTGTAGTGTGGTTAAGGAACCCAAGTTTAGTTGAGGAATAATGTAATGGAGATAAGTAAATTCACAAGTGAGATTATTATAGATGGATAGTACATATCGTTTCATTTCCGATTATATGTGGTATGTCATGTAGTTCCTCACGATTGAGGATATATGGCCTAGTGAAGTTGGAGAACCCTCATGAGTTATCTAGAAGCCCATAGAAGGTCAAAGAAGTCAATTCATTCTATATCTTATAATAAGTTTACTAGTCAAAGTGATTGTAACTAGGAGTTAATAATGAGTTAAGTTGTTGCAAAAGGAAAATAATTAAAAATAAATTAGTTGCAACTAGAAGTGGTGAGATTACTATTTGTGGATAAAGTGGTTGTAAGTGAACAAAGTAGTTAGAAGTGTGTTATTCCTAAAAGAAGGAAGTTGGGTAAAACGGTTAGAAGATAACCCCTAGAGGAAGCTACTTCTAGAGTATAAATAAGAGAGAAAGGGTCCCCTATTATCACATATTTGAGAACATTAAATATGTATTATTTTGTGAAAGGTTTATTGTAGGTACTCATTGATACATATGAAGTTACACAAGTCTAAGATAGAAATGGAGGGTTGATGGTGAAAGTTTCAGAGTTGCATAATTTGAGAAAAACCCTAGTTTTTGAGGTGTGCGCGGGCTGCAGTGGAGGAAGGTGTTATTGGCACGAGCTATTTGGGGAAATGCACAAAAAATTTGGAAGAAATTAGAATTGGGACCAGAATAGCAGTGCGTGCCATAAGATTAGGAAAAACAACATGCTAGAAGGCAGGAAAAGCAACATGCTAGACAATAAGGAAAAACAACGCAAGGAAGAGGAAAGTTAGAGGCAGAAAGAAGGACAGTGCGATGAGGAAATGGTTTTATCATGGACCAGTTGTGCATAGGAGGTTACAATGTGGACAAACCTAATCCACTTAGGGTTAAGGTTTTGGTCTTTTATGGAAATGGTTTTTACCCATTTTGGTAGTATAAATATGTATTGTAAGATCTGAGGAGATCATCTTGGTGAGATTATTCATGAGTAGATTTTGAGTCATTTTGAAACAAGTCATTGTTCAGTGAAAAGGAAGATGTTTAGATGTTTTTTGAGTCAATTTCGGAGAGTTACAGAGTGTAACTGAGGGTCAGGTCGCAAGATGTGGAGCCTGGTGTGAAACTAATCAGCCTCACCAAACTTATTATGTAATGCACATAGTGCAATGAATTGATGAAGAATAATAAAGAAGCAGATAATGCTAGATCTTTGTGGATGTAGCCCAGGGGGGGTGAACCATGGTAAAACCCTGTGTCTTTGTGTGGAATGTCTTTTTTATTTTTTTCAATGTTTATGATGAATGAGTGAATGCATCTAGTAGTAGTAAAATGAAATATGCACTAGATTAGCCATAATATTTACTACAGAATGAATGTTAAGGAATGAATGTGGTTATAGAATGGTAGATATGATATATTGTGAAGTAGGAAATAATGCCTAACATCCCCATGAGAAACATCCCTTCCACGACTATATACATATGGATCCTGTAGTCACCCATAAGCCATCTTAGATGAGACTTCATTGTGCACTCTATGTGCAGTGTTTCCTTCTGGTCTCCAAAAGGGATGATGGTTTTTAGGGTTTTGTTGGAAACCTAAAGTAGAACCCAGGTCAGCCCAAACATTCCAACAAATGGTTTCGTTGGCGGTTGGAACATAGAAGAACAATTTGGAAGGGATTTGTTGAGAAGGACAGTGAAGAAAATGCAATAGTAGAAGGAGATGTTCAGGCCCTGAAACCCTACTAATCAAGAGATTAAGAGATGGTTGGAAACAAAATAGCTTGAGATGGTTGGAAACAAAATATCTTGAGATGTTTGGAAACAAAATAGCTTGAGTTTACACATCGATAAATATTTTATGACATGATAAAGGTGTGATGAAAATGGAGTTAGAAAACTAAATCACTCTGTGTGCATGGGGGAACTAGGGGAAGCACTAAGGACGATCTGAGATATGGAGAGGGCTCTAGAGAGAGGCCAGAAGATGGAAGCAATGGACCCCATTATGATGGATGAGAAACAAAACAAGGAGATAATGGACAGAGTGGGAGTGACGTGCAGCAGACAACCCTACCAATACAGGACTAATAGTAAAAAGAGGGTAGTATCCAAGCAAGAGGGCTTGGATATGACATCCATCGACCCTACATGGTTAGAAGTGAATGAGGCTAGTGTTGATATTTCTCCAAATTGTGCTTGTATGCATCGAAATTTGACATGGTTATACTAGACACGTGCCTTGATGGTATGGGAGGGTTTCAAGACTCAAGGATATCTGGTGTCCCCACATAATATTTGAGATCGTCCATGTTTGAAGGGGTTAGCATTAGACGGTATAAACGTTAAGGTCTTAGGCTTAGGCTTAGTGAAATATTTCAAGTTGTTTTAAAATGTAAATTAATGAAGAAACTTTCGATACATTTAGCCTCATGCTTTGTAATTACATTGTTTTACATATATGATATATGTAATTATATTTTTTAACAATTGAATATTTAATCTATTGTTATTGAATAGGTTCTTCTGTTGATTAATTGGGTTGGTTGTCATTGATGTCAACCCTTAAAGAAATTTTTGTAGAAAATTATGGTAGCCCATGTAGTGTGGTTAAGGAACCCAAGTTTAGTTGAGGAATAATGTAATGGAGATAAGTGAATTCGCAAGTGAGACTATTCTAGATGGATAATATATGTCGTGTCATTTTTTATTATATGTGGTATGTTACGTAGTTCCTCACGATTGATGAGATATGGCTTAGTGAAGTTGGAGAACCCTCATGAGTTATCTAGAAGCCCCTTGAAGGTCAAATAAGTTAATTTATTTTATAAGCTCCTAGAATAAGTTTACTAGTCAAAGTGGGAGTTAATAATGAGTTAAGTTGTTGAAAAAATAAAATAATTAAAAATAAATTAGTTGCAACTAGAAGTGGTGAAATTACTATTTGTATATAAAGTGGTTGTAAGTGGACAAAATAGTTAGAAGTGTGTTAGCCCTAAAAGAAGGAAGTTGGGTAAAATAGTTAGAAGATAACCCCTAGAAGAAGCTACTTAGAGAGTATAAATAAGAGAGAAAGGGTTCCCTATTAGCACATATTTGAGAACATTGAATATCTATTATTTTGTGAAAGGTTTATTGCAGGTAATTATTGATACATCTGAAGTTACACAAGTCTGAGGTAGAAAAGGAGGGTTGATGGTGAAAGTTTCAGAGTTGCATAATTTTTGAAAAATCCTAGTTTTTGAGGTGTACGCAGGATGCAATGGAGGAAGGTTTTGTTGGAATAGGCTATTTTGGGTAAATGTGCAACAATTTTGGAAGAAATTAGAATTGGGACCAAAATAGGACTGTGTGCCAGAAGATAAGAAAAAGCAATGTGCTAAAAGGTAGGAAAATTAGCATGCTGGACAATAAGGAAAAACAACGCGAGGAATAGGAAAGTCAAAGGAAGAAAGAAGGACAGTGCGGCGAGGAAATGGTTAGATTGTGTTCCAGCTGCACATATGAGGTTACAATGTGGACAAACCTAATCCACTTAGGGTTAGGGTTTTGGTCTTTTATGTAAATGGTTTTTACCCATTTTGGTAGTATAAATATGTATTGTAAGATATGAGGAGATCATCTTGGTGAAAGTATTCATGAATAGTTTTTGAGTCAGTTTGAAGAAATTCATTGTTCAGTCAATAAGTGGATGTTTAGATGTTTTTTTAGTCAAATTTGAAGAGTTACGAAGTGTAACTGAGGGTCAGGTCACAAGCTGTGGAGCTTGGTGCAAAGCCGGTCAGCCTCACCAAAGTTATTATGTAATGTTCATAACGCAATGAATTTATGAAGAATAATAAGGAAGAACATAATTCTAGATCTTTGTGGACGTAGCCCAAGGGGGTGAACCATGAAAAAACCCTGTGTCTTTGTGTGGAATGTCTCTTTTATTTGTTGCAATTTTTATGATGAATGAAAGAATGAATCTAGAAGTAGTAAAATACAATACACACTATATTAGCCATGATATTTACTACATAATGAATGTTAATGAATGAATGTGGTTATAGAATGGTAGATATGATATATGGTGAAGTAGGAAATAATGCATAACATCCCCATGAGCAACATCCCTTCCCCGACTGTAGACATTTAGATCCTGCAGTCACCCATAAGCCATCTTAGATGAGACTTCATTGTGCACTCTATGTGCATTGTTTCCTTCCGGTCTCGAGAAGGGTTGGTGGTTTGCAAGGTTTTTTTGGAAACCTAAAGAAGAACCTAGGTCAGCCTAAACATTTCAACAAATGGTTTCGTTGTCGGCTGGAACATAGAAGAACAATTTGGAAGGGATTTGTTGATAAGGATAGTGAAGAAAATGCAATAGTAGAAGGGGATGTTCAGGCCATGAAACCCTAATAAACAATAGATTGAGAGATGGTTGAAAAACAAAATATCTTGAGTTTGCGTAGAAATATAATAGAATTTCCAGGTATACATCGCGCCAGTATTTGGACAGGTATGTGTTTACTGATCTTCATGAGGTATTTTTCTATTATTTTTCAGAGTTGCTAGAAGAGTGGATATTGATATTGAAGGATAATAACCCGACTAAGAGGATAAGATCAGTAGAGTGGACTATTGATAATATTGCGCGTTTAGAAAGAGTCTGTAACAAATTTACACACGTAGTGGATTTCTGGCTAGATAGCATCATTGCAGGATTTATTACTAAGTTTGGAGTCAATAATACGAAGTCATACATTGTTGCAAAGAAGGATTTTTTGAAGGGACCAAGAGGAAGGTATATTAGATCACTTTACACATCGATCAAGATTTTATTACATGATAAAGGTGTGATGACAATTGAGTTAGACAACTAGATCACTATGTGTGCATGGGGGAACTGGGGGAAGCACTAAGGATGATATGAGATATGGAGAGGGATTTGGAGAGAGGCCAGAAGAGGGAAGAAATGGACCCCATTATGATGGATGGGAAACAAACCAAGGAGATAATGGACAGAGTGGGAGTGATGTGCATCAAATGAACCTACGAATATAGGATTAATAGTAAGAAGAGAGAAGTATCCAAGCAGGAGGGCTTGGAAAATGATGAGGAAGAGGTGGAGGATATCCGCGCTACGGGGAAGATTGAGGAAATCATGCGTGCCACATATGAGAGAAAAAATAGGGGTCAAGGGTGTGGCATAAAAGAAGGATCTCCATTCCATATCAGAATTAGTGTGGAACCCACAACCCCATGTGCGACTAAGACATATGAAGAAGAACCAGTTAGCCAACAAGTAATTAGTAGCAGAAGGATATTAATAGGACAGGGTCCAGTGGAAATTCATGTGGAAGTACAAATTTAGCTTGTAGTAGTCAACTATATACTCCACGCGGAGGTGGTATTACAACACACTTTACAATGGTAGGAGCAGATCCAAATATTCAGTTACCAGAGTTTCATGGAGAAGGGTTGGAGGACCCAGAGAAGCATTTGTATATTTGTGAAAAGATTTGGGAAGCTAAATAGATCATAGATGAAGATACAAAAGTGGCACAACTTGTAATTACATTCAGAGATTGCGTTGTGTAGTGGTATATGGGCCTCATAGTAAAAAGTCCACAAGGAGAACCTACAACCATCGCAGATGTGAAGAAGGAATTAATAAATGAATTCCATCGAGCAAGTTCAAAGGATCAGTTCATGAATGAGATGATATAAATTAAACAGAATCTAGGTGAGTTAGTTTGGGAGATTTATTAGAAGTTCAAGAGATTGAAAGGTAAGTTGAAGTACCTTATCATATATATGGAGCATAGGCATCTATTTGTTAATTCATTATTTACACATCTTACATATCCATTAAGGAAACAAAATTTACAGAGTTAGGCTGAGGGTATGCAATCATCCTTATAATTGGAGGAGAATCTGTACAAACATACAGATCCAGTTGTGGAAGAGATGAGAGAAAATATTAAAAATATGACATTTTAGTTGAATCAGAATAAAGAAAAGGAAAAGAGAGAAGTTGTCTAGTGTACATTATGTAGAACAAAAGGACATCATAAGAATGATTTCCCAACATTTGTGTCGTACTTGGGAGAAGGAATTCCAAACCCTTTACGCACAGGAGGACCATGGTGTGAAATATGTAGAACACATGGACATGATCCTTATCATTGTCCCATGATGAAAAAGTATCAAATAGTACTTAAGAGTACATTATGCAATTTTTGCAAGTCTGTGGGACATGAAGACAAGGATTGAAGGAGGGGAATTCAGATGCATATAGGATGCAGGCCAAACCTATGACAGGTCCACCTACACAACAGTAATAAGATGAAACAGTCTACAATGCCACCGCAGTATAATAATTCACAACAACAATATAATCAGGTACCACAATACAATACACCATGCACAGACAATCAAGGTAACAAAGGAGGATTAAGAGGTGGAGGTCATGGAGGAAGAGGATTTTGAGGAGGTAGAGGACTAATAACTTGTCACAATTGTCAGAAACCTTGAAACTATGCAAGGGATTGTCCACAACCACCAACGACATGTATGTATTGTCATGCAATAGATCATGATACAAAATATTTTCTGACACTTCTGACAAGGATACAGGAAAAGAGGAATGAGAACAATCAGAATGTTCAATGGATTTCTATTGAAACCAAAGAATATGATGGGAAGAATATCAATATAGTTACTAGAGGTCAAACCAAGACAGGAGCAGATGCAACAAAGAAAAATTAGGACTATCACCAATGGGTCAGAAAGAATACAACACATGAACAATATTTTGATGCACACAAGGAAAAGGAGACATTCAAGCAAGCCAGACAAGAGATTTTGCAGGAGAATATTGCTTCTACTTCAGTAACAAAGGCAATAGATGATGTACTAGTATATGACATGCCTCATTTATTTGATAAGACCAACAAAGATCATACTTCAGAACAAGTAAGTAATCTTAGAAACTTTTTGGGGTCTTTCTTGAAGTTGTTGAATGATAAAACATTTCTACAAGTGTTACAAAGTTTGTTATAAAAGTACAATTCTGGAGAAGACTTAAAACTAGATCAAAAGAGAGTGAATCAGGTTCGTAAGAAGACAAGAACAAATAGGGAGTTAAGGTTGAATGAAAATATTGGAGACTTTAATATGGGTGAAATCATATTAGACTTGGGGTATGAAGTAAATGTTTTTCCAAAGAATACATGGGAATCCATGGGGGAACCTACACTTGGGTATTCCCCTATTCAGTTGAAACTAGAAAATCAACAGAGAGTGGTACCAATTGGTAGATTGAAGGGAATAACAATGGATTTATATGGTGTGTGCACCATGTCATATTTTGAGGTAATTGATATAGTGGAAAATACTACACCTTATCTGAAATTGTTGGGACTGGATTAGGAATTTGACAATCAGACTATCATCAACTTGAAGACCAAGAAAATGATTTTTGAATCAGGGGAGTACAGAGTTATAGAACCTTTATATCCTTCAGAAGGTGGAAGATATGTTGAACCTGTGATAAAAAACTTCATGATAGAAGAGATAAACCAGTTGTATAGAACTATCACGTGCAAGGGAGACTACAATAACCCCAAAATAGACATAATGATTAGCTAGAGAAGTATTAGTTCTTATGCTTCAGACTCAGATACATGACTAGAGAATTGGAAACAATAATTACATGAGTTATCTACCATAAGATGTGAAAGAGTGATGTGTGCACTAAGATGGATTGGCTCAGAGGTAAGAGAACCTCCAAATTTTTATGGTTAGAATAATTTAGAAGAATGTTTAACAAAGTTTGAGTTAGAAGTTTTGGAAAATCATAGATTATTAGTTCTAGACATGGCTCTGAAAGCAACACCTACACGTTGGTGGGTACTCACAAAGAGGATATCAATAACTGGTATCAATGCAAGAGGTTATTGTGCATCGGATTTGGCTCGCAATAAGAGAATAAGTATCTGGAGAATTATGATGGAATAGGACAACCCAGAGAACATATCAACAGATGTATAACCCAATGGATATTGGTAGCACCAGAGGAATGGATACATCACTTCATCCATACATTAGAAGGAATCCCAAGGAATTGCTATACATAACTGGAACTACATTGAGACAATGCAAATTGGGAGGAGATGCAACATAAATTTATCATTACATTGGCATTTGAACATGAGAGTCTAGAGATAGATTCAACACTAAAGTTGGTAAAATAGAGGATCTTTGAATAACCTGAAGTTGAAATTGTAACAACCTATCAGAATCAAAATCGATAGACAGTCATAAAGTTGCTACATTGCTACCACGTTACAGAAGATGATCCAACATAAGAAAACCCACATGATATTCAGATGACAAAATTTGAAGGGGAAAGAGAAGTAGAAGGTCAACAGTTATAGTCAAAAGAATTTTCTGCACCACTGAAGGTAAAGAATGTAAACATTGGAACAGAATAAAATCCAAAGATTGCAAGTATTGGTGACTATTGGGATAACCAGACAATGGAAATAATAACACAGTTACTGTGCGAATGTACTGATTTATTTATAGAAAAAAAATTTAGAGATGAAAGGGCTATCAAGAGAAATTGGATAAATGAAGATCCCTTTAAGACTAGATGCCAGACCAATAAGACATATACCTTATATGATGAATCCAGTATATAGACAAAAATTTAAGGCAGACATTGATAAAATGTTAGAGGTTGGTGTAATAGAACCTATTGAAGTATTTGAGTGGATTATCCCTATGGTAATTCAAGAGAAGAAGCAAGGGGGAATCAGGATCTTGTTGACGGGAAAATTTGACTTGCTGTCAACTGGAAGAATAGATCTGGTCTGGGGTTGTCTAAATAACCCAAGCCATTTGGTGTAACCTATTTTGATGGGTTTAATGGCTCAGTTAGCCAACTAGGGTCCTAAAGATAGAAAAATAAAATAAACTAACTAAAGAAAAGATTTTAACAATCGACACAATAATTACAAATATTTATCTAAGAATATGAATATACAAATGATTATGAACAATTTATATACAATTTACAAGGTTTGCATGAAATCTTGCAAAAATGATTGTTTGATAAAGTTTCTAAATCAAATATGAACAACACTTTTTTTTGGCTTTTTTTTTAAAGATATTAAACGAATAATTACTAAATGAATATGATTGAAATGGTGACACAAAAATAGTCAAAGATAATTAATGTAATCATTGTTTCGTTCATAAACAACTTAACTAAATAACACATAGAATAACCTGAAGCTGATCAACGGAACTAGTATTATCTTTCTATGTTGTATGAACTCCTGCATGTATTGTTGTTAAGGGAAACCTATAACAGAACGATACTAGCACTTCCATAATACATTCAAAGAAGTATTTGATCTTGGAGTAAATTAATAACAACAGGAAGACAACTAATTAAAAATCACATGATCTTAAGATAATCAATATTTAAGAATGAAAGAAAACTCAATTCTGAGTATTGATATTATCCATCATTTAACATTAGAAATAAATTCCACAATAAACAAATAATCAATTGATCACACATA
>SNQJ01S0124925.1:26541-37833 GCA_010110895.2 Picea sitchensis | reverse complement strand
TTTCCCTTTGATGCATTATGTAGATAGTTTAGTGTAGAGACCCCACTTGATTAGGTGGCCACATATTTTTTAGACAATTTGTTTTTGCATTGGATCACTGTCACATCGTTTTAAATGGGAGGATATTCTTCCCATTCACGTTAGATTTATTTACATTATTTTTTTAGAGGGTCCATGCCACTCGACCAAGAGTACCTCACTTTCTTGGTAGGATTATGTTTGATGTGTGTATGTGCATGTTGGGGCAATTTTTACCCAAGAAGGGCTAGTTGGAGTTGTCATGTACTCTGATAGGTAGGGATATATGTGATGTTTTGGATAGAGAGGACAATTTGGTCTTGATATTGTACAATACCTGTACACGGGGATGGATTAGAGAGGATGTCCAAACATCTTATCTACAACAAGAAATCCACTAGATCATAAAGGAAATATTATCATTATATTTTGATCAATCTAGTTGCATATTTTTATGTCTTATTTAATGCACATGTAATGTATAATAACATTTTTTTTTATTATCTTATTATTATTATCTATTGTTTTGTATATTGACACATATGTTGGGGATGATCCTCCCCAATAGGATGAAGAGATGGAGGAGGAAGAGGACCAAACTATAGTACATAGAACCTGAATGCCACACAATTCAGATTAGTGAGTCTAGATAGAGGTGGTGGATTGCCTATGTGGTGTCATGATTAGTCATAGAGTGGTACTCACACTAGTTGGAGACATATTATAGATACTATATCTCTCTATGATATGGAAGTCTCTGCCTCATGACATGATGTCATTGATGCTCACACTCATCGAGAGGTTGAGGGATCTTCCTCATTATTCTACTCCATCTAGATCATCACCAGACCCATCCACATCCTCTACTCCACCACATGGTGTTACACATCAAAATTACTCACTTCAATAGTGTCAAAAGTGTCGCACTTTAATTTATGCAAGTGTCACAAGTATTTCACTTTTGATGTTGCAAGTGTCACATTAATTTTTCCTAAGTGTCGCATCTCAAACGACACCATAAAAACACTTGCTACAACCCCTAAAACATGTTATAAGAATAAGCCATATCATCTGATAATTAGAACAAGAGATTTACCTAGGGAATTACTCATCTTGGTGACCTTTTGGAAGATCACCACTCCCCTACTCATACATAGGGAGAACTAGTGATCCTTTTCCATCTCAGGGGGAGCACTCCAATGCTCTATTGTCCACTTTAAGGGAGCATTGATTTGTTTGAGGGAATGTTGGAGGAAATCCCACTTTCCTCTAAAGACAACTATGGATGGATTGGGTTAGTTTGGCTCGAATCTAACTCTAGGGCTGCATCTAAGGAAGATATCACAACTATTGGATCCATATCCTCAACTAATTCCAAATATATTCAAGGTAGTTGAGCCTCTCAAAGCCTATAAATGGAGGCATTTACATGGTGAAAAGGAGGAGAAATAAACACAATCATTGTTATTTTGATTGCGGATATTTTGAGCAAGGGTTGGATGAGGAGGACTTGGAGAGGCTGCTGCAACATCATCTAGAGAGGTTGCTGCATGTACTGTTTGGAGATCACAGATTGGAGTAGCTTGGAAAAATGTCATAAATGAGGTAGTCCCCTCCTCTCTTTTTAGATGGAAAAAATGAATCTATAGGAATGGTAGTGTCCAAATGTAATTTTCTATCTTGGTTGTAGAGGGGTCTGTAATCTAAGGGAAAGTTCACCTGTCCGCAGGGGAATATTTCCGTAAAAAAAATTGGCGACTCCACTAGGGAATGAAATTTCATTTGTTCTTTCATTGATTTGTCTAATAATTTTTCCTATCCTTAGATCCTAATCGTTGATTTGGTCGAAAATTTTCATCTTCCTTGACTTTGCTAGTTGTCTCACAAAGCCTCTTACTGAAATTTCCCAAGTTATTGAGATTTGTGAGCTTTTCTCAAACTTTCCTCAAAACTAGCACTCCGTTGTAATTCAAGCCAGAGGGTTGTTTCTTGATCAACGCTCCCTGGGAGCCTTCTAGGGAGCATTGTAGAGATCTGGTGTCTTGGTTACCAGAGAATTTATTTCCTCTTTCTAAGAAAATTTCAGGTTTTTTGCTTGTTGGATCTAGTCTTTGGATATTCTTCTCTAACTCAGAGCTTATTTTGTCTAATCTTGGCCCCTGTTTGATTATAAACTTGTTGTTCTTCATGATTTTTAGTCTTTATTGAGTTTGTGTTCCCTTTCTTGTTTTCAAAATCGACCTTTTCTCTCTCATATTTGGTTTCCCTTTTTCCACTCTTCTCGATTATCTGATTGATTAGAAGGATTCACAAGAAATATTATTGATCTCAAGTCTATTGTTTTATTTTTCTTTGATCTCTTACTCAATTATTGAATACTATAAAGTATGAATTTTGATTTCTTAGTGTCTTTGAATAGTTTATTGAACAATTTGACTTTTGTTTTTCTTTTGGTCTCTTGTTTCTTGTTGAAAGTATATTTGTTTGTATGCTCTTTTGCTTCATACTCTTTTTTATCAGCATAGTGAAATTTTTCATTATTAGTGAAAGAACGAAGCATTAGACGAACATCATAGTTTTCATCTAAAATCAAACAAATAAGTATTTATATGCATTGGTTTTGGATATTGAAAAGTTTTTCTTTGTGATAATTTGGAAACTATGTGAATTCTTGTTTGGGAACAAAATAATGTAACATTTTGCATTTCTTTTGAGTGTTTGTTAGTGACGAAAAGAAAAGAAACTCTTCTCCTTCCCATAACTAGAAGTTCATTGAAAAGAAGATTTGCATATTATTATTTTTACCTTATTGTGGAGTCAAGTCTTAAACATCATCAGTTTCACAATCATTCACCCTTGCATAACAAACAACCACAAAATAAGCGCTAATTAAAATTGAAGTAGAACCTTTTATTTTTGGATCTTTAAACCAATGTTGGCACAGGGGTAGACTTGTTGGCATAGGGGCATACCTAGGGTGCAATGCTTCAATAACACACCAAGAAAACCCTAACTACCATCCCTTTCGACAACACCATTGAAGCATATGAAGTCTCACCCGAGGTAGAGGTAAGGGGGGTTGCAAGACTCAAGTGTCTACAACCTAGCTGGGACATAGATCTGTGATTACATACTTCAACATATCACTTAGCCAATAGTATGCCTTAAGTTATGATTCTTATTCACATCGTAGATTAACCCTAATTATAGATCATCACAGTAGTAATCAATATTAAACACATCTAAGCATTCAACACATAACATCAGAGAAGATCTAGCATTTATTCATATATCAAGCTCTAAGCATCAATGGATCTACATATCATACATCTAGAACAGTGCACTAAGAAAATATAAACATAACCATCAGGAACACATAGTACAAAGCACAATAACACATGATATAAGTGGTTCACCCTAGTGTGGGGCTACATTCACCAACTCTTCTTCTTATTTATTAGCTTCTTCCAATATTCTTACATTCACCCAGCCACAGACCCAGCTCCGCAAAGGATAGGAGATTTGCGTGCACCTCGCCAGATCCTGCTTCCGTAAATTAGATTAAGGCACCAAGCCTTACACCGTCTATGCACAAAGCACTTACAAAACACTTTCACTTAGCTCTGCAAGTCTTAACTCATTCGTGCACAAAGCCAACTAGCCAAGCACTAAGCCGATCAATGACTAGTAACCTACCAACTTCTTCACTTACATCACCTAGATACTTATTTATACATTACAAAAATGGGCCTAAGCATGGGTAAACCCATGGGCCGACATCCCATACCCATTAAATAAACCCTAAAAGCCCAAAAATCCCACAAAATGGGCGAGATCCCACGATCTTCGCTTCACCTGGGAGCTTCATCTTCAACCAGCTTGTCGAAGTCCCAAAAATGGTTAAGCACAACCAACGTTTCCACCGAACTTGATCAAGGGATAACATGCCCCCAACGCTCACCTGTGAATAGTCCCGAGTCACTATGATATGGGCAACAGTGCTTCGAAGGCCTCGAGCTTAGCTCGAGCTGCTTCAACTTGCTCCTTCGCCAGAGCCTCCTACTCGATGAACTCTTGAAGTACTTGCTTGGTGACAGGCCCTTCTAGGCATTGTTCTACTATTGTGACCACATGTTCTAGATGTGAGCCTTGTCCTTTGATCTCTTCAAAAAGTGTGCAATCTTCATCCTACACCGACTGGAGTTGTTGTGCCATCTCCATCACTCTGCTCTGGATGGCAGTGACCTGCTACTAAACTATGAACTTTTCATCTTCTCAACGACCATAAGCTACTTCAGTTGTTCTTGCACAATCGACGCCTGCTGATTTGCTTCCTAGATCTATGCCTCTAATCTCCTCATCTCCGGGTCTTCTGCAAGTCTCTCATAGGTCTATGCACTTCGATCACTAATTTTCTTGCATTTTGAGGCCAACATCCCGATTCTTTCTACTTCTCTCTTGGAAATTTCTTCCCTTTGATCTCATACTTCTTGCGGAGTGACCGACATTGCTTGAAGTTATAGCTCTGCTACTCTTGCTTGGAGCAACTGAATAGCCCTAATGAGATTTCCCACTTGGATCTCAACTGTCTCTTCTTCCATCTGTGCCAATCCTGGCATAGAGCGAAGTGCTCTAGTTATGGCCTCTCTGACCACAGTTTGCTCTACAAGCAATTGGTCGTTCTCTTTTTGGATTTTCTTCTTGTCTTCTTCGAAATTCTCCTAAATCTCATCTGTGTCTTGTTGCACAACCTAAAGTTGCTCTAAGGCCTCCTCCTTTTCTTGCCTCAAGGCCTCTTTGTCCTTCTTCTTTCCTTCTAGACTCGACGAAGTCGAGTCTTTGTGGCATCTGCTAATCTGTGTAGTTGGGTGGGATCATCCCCCAATTCTACATTCTCTGTTGATGATGGCGTAGTGGACACTGTGTGGATCAATCAAATAGCTTGATGGATGTCTTTCAGTTCTCTCTCAATCTTGTCATACAGTGTTTCTTGTTTGGCTTCATGTCGCTTCAATATTTCCTCTGAAGCATCTTCTACTGCTACGATGATGAGATCAACATCATCCGTGGTGAGCACATTCTGTGACTGAGGCTTATTGGCTCGAGACTTCTTTCATGCTGAGGGTTTCTACGTAGAACCATTCCTTTTCTTTGAAGTATTGACCTTTTTAAGGGGATACTTTGGTGGTGTTACTTCCCCCTTATATTGTTTGTCTTTTTCTCCTTCCTCCTCGTGGTTTACTTTGTCGCCTTCTCCTCCTCTAGGTGATTCAGGTGCAGTTTCCTTTGATGCGTTGTTCTTTTCCTCACTGTCTATGTCCTTCACTTTTTCCTCTTTTTTATTTCTCTTTGTGTTTCTTGGCCCTTCATACTCGGTTTGGGTGACTAAAGGGCTTCCGATGATATCGGGGTCAGAAATCTCTATCTTCTCGATTGGTACAAGGAATTCGACTAGCCATTCCTTGGTTATTTCCTCCATGTCTTCATCAGTCAATTTCTAATAGGACTGCAACTCCTCTTTACTTTCATCCCTCTGTACAGTGATGTAAAGGAAGTGTTGGTCTACGTGGAACTTCTCTAGTGTCCTGTAGGTATGCAAGGTGTTCGGGGTCATTTGGGGGAATGATTCAATGGCACGCTTGAGCTATAAGTAATAAGTGTGGAACACTGCATTTGATTTCCATTACTTCTCCATGTTGCTTGTATACCATAATGTGGTGAACCTCGCAACAAGTGGTTTTGATGGCTCGACTTCAGGGTATGTATCTCCCTCCGACATCTCCCAAGAGACCAATTCTATGAGAATGAATAACTAGTTGAAGTGGAATTCATAGCCTTATTCCTGTGCTTCGCGGCAATCCTTCTCCAACTCATTGATGAGGTAGCTTGCCCAGTTCATCTACATCCCTTCGACTCTTTTCCCTGCAAGTTCGACTACGAATCCTGTTTCTTGTGTAGGGCGGTTCTTTCTAACGAGCTTTCCCGCTATCATCTGACAATCTGGGTGCACTATGCCATCCTATATGGAGTCTACCTTGTAGCCTAACTTCCCTTCCTCCACATCGCCATACGCCTCTTTTATGCATTGCGCCAAAGAGCGATCTGATGTCTTCCTTGGGTAGAATTTCTGAGGGTCTGGTCCTTGCATGCTTAATCCGATGATCAGGTGGATCAACGTCGGATCCATAGTGATGTGCCTATCCAACCAAATATACCCTCCATGGTAGCATGAAAGGAGGAGTTTAACGCACACGTTAACCTCCTGATGTCTGCCGAAGTGGGGGATCGTCATGACATTCAAGGTCGTCGTTCTTGCAATCTCCTTGATCCACGGCCAGGGAACTATATTGGGCTTCTTCCCAGTCATCTTTGTCAGGTAGTGATGTGGTGCAAGCATCACATAATTCTTCTTGTCTCCTAGGTTCAAATCACTTATCTTGAGGGATGGGATCAATCTCAGTTGTGGTCCTACTGCATGTATCCCCTTCGAGAGGTACACAATGATGAGTGTGTACTCAAAATCACGCGGGACACTATCACAAATAACTGCGCCAGCCAGAGGTGAGATGTAGTTGGGAAAGAATGACATGATCTACTTTGCGTTTACCAGATCATCACGGTGCTTGCTTCTCTTCCCTATCACGGTTCAATATGGCACATAATGACATCTAGTCAAGGGGGATGTGTGAAATCCGCCCGTTGACGATGGATGTAATCCTACAGACATAACTTTCTCATCCATAAGGTTAATCGAGATCTCTTCTACATACTTCTCGACTGCACTAAGGTCCATTGATATGCACACTCGTAGTCAAAGAACTTGGATAGGCGAATAGATACTCAATGTGGTCAAGTCAATGGCGAGGTCTAGACAACATAGTGCAGTGTGTGATCAATTCTATGTGGGTTCGAATATCTCAGTTTGCAAAAGTGGTCCCGATGCGGCATTCGACGGAACAAATAGACAATCTTCGTAACAGATTCCTCCAACAGGAAGGAATACCTCAATCCATCTGTTATGGTGTGGTCTCAACTGTCCAATGGCGATATTTTCTATAAATAACTGTGTTTCTAACCATTCGAGAGCATCATTCTAATGACCGATATGCCTCCAACAATCATATAGGTTCGTCATGGCAAAGTTCTTTTCTGCATTGTTTTGCGATTTCGACGATGTTCAGGTTCTGCAAGCCTTCCTTTTGCGAAGTCATCCCTGGAAATTCTTGTAGTTTTTCTAACTTTTCCTTCTTCTTATTGAGCTTTCTTTCCTTCCTTCATGTGATTTGAGTCTCTGGGTTCCTTTTTCCATTCTCATTCTTATTTTCTCTTAGTGTAGAAACTTCACACTACTGAGGGTCTTCCAAAGGGTTCGAATGTAATACCTCTTCGCTTGCTACTTCTGGGGTAGGTGCTCTTTTCTCTTGCATGGATAGGGTTTTCAAGCCTTCTTGCGTTCATGCAATTTCAATAGCTAAGTCTCTGGCCCTTAGTTGCTTCAACTTGTCCTGTTGTTTTTCTATTAAGCGGGCTACTCTCCTAGCTATGAAGTCCCGTAATTCTTGCTTTTTCAGTTCTGTAGCTTCTTCCTCTGGATTTGATCTATCTCAATCCACGTCTTTCCTAAAAATTTTACAAACGAGGTTCTATTCTCCACAAACTTAATGACTTCAAATTCTTCTTTGGTCGATGTCCCATGAGCTATCATAGGTACATGAGTAAGTTTTCCACATAGTGTTATCATCTTTCCTTTAAACAATCCTATCCCTCCTAATGAAGGAATCATAGTTGGCTTACCCAAAATTTCCCAAGTTCTTTCTGGCATGATATTCACCTGTGTTTCCTCATCTAGAACATAGTCTATGTCAAAGTCTCCTATTCTTGTTTCTATGCACTCCTTGTTTCATTAAGATCTCTAGTAAATGGATGTCTCTGTGATCATTCAATGTTTCTTTCAGCTGTAATAACATAGTCTTTGATTCTTTTTGGTTCTTTAACATATCCTTAGTTTCTTGACCTTCTTCATATTTTTCTTGTCTCGGGTTCATCTTTTCAACTTTATAAATCATTCTAGGGCAATCCAAAACCTCATGATCAATGACTTTACAAAAAAGACAAATATGACCTACACCAGGGAATTCCTTAGCAAGATGTCTTGATCTTTTGCAGCTATAACATAGTGTCAATCCTCTCTTTCTTTTAAATGATTCCCAAATTTTCCTGTACTGCTCACTAGGATCACAGTGATGGACCTGCAATCTGCAAAAAATATTTCTAGGGTCCTGCATCCACTTGTTAGTCCAAAAATTCTTTCTATGCATAGGAATAACATATCTTTCACTATTTCTATCAAATTTATTCAGATCAAATCTTCTTTCTTCTGGTTGTGCCCTAGTTTTCAGACTAGGACAAAATCTATCAAACGTACCTAAATTCATGATTTCGACTCAAAAATTTCCACTTGTATTACCTTTATCAGAGAACAAATATTTAAGATATTACCTCTTTCTTCAAATTGGGCTTCCTTCTCTTAGCACAGAGCTTCACAAGTCAAGTAGAATACTGCGCACTACAACAATCGATCTACACACATAACTTTCTCTTTTCTTCAATTCCTAGCAATCACAGTTGCAGGTCCCGACTACTGAACCATTTGCTGGCACAGGGGCAGACCCAAGGTTCAATGCTTCAACAATGCACCAAGAAAACCCTAACTACTAGCCCTTTCGGTAACACCTGCGATGCAGATGAAGTCTCACCCGAGGTAGAGGCAGGGGGGTTGGAGGACTAAAGTTTCTACAACCTAGATGGGACATAGATATGTGATTACATACTTCAATAGAGCACTTAGCCAATAGTATGCCTTAAGTTATGATTCCTATTCACATCGCAGATTAACCCTAATTATAGATCAACACAGTAGTAATCAATATTAAATATATCTAAGAATTCATCACATAGCATCAGAGCAGATCTAACATTTATTCATATATTAAGCACTAAGCATCAATGGATCTACCTATCATACATCCATAACAGTGCACTAATAAAATATAAACATAACCATCAGGAACACATGGAACAAAGCACAATAACACATGATATACGTGGTTCACCCCAGTGTGGGGCTACGTCCACCAAATCTTCTTCTTCTTTATTATATTCTTCCAATCTTCTTACATGCACCCAACCACAAATCCAACTCCGCAAAGGACAGGATATCTGCGCGCACCTCGCCAGATCCTCCTTCCTTGAATTAGATCAAGGCACCAAGATTTACACCGTCTACACACAAAGAAGTTACAAAACACTTGCACTTAGGTTTGCAAGTCTTAACTCATTCGTGCACAAAGCCAACTAGCCAAGCACTAAGCCGATCAATGACTAGTAACCTACTATCTCCTTCACTTACATCACCTAGATACTTATTTATACATTACAAAAAGGGGCCTAAGCATGGGTAAACCCATGGGCCTACATCCCATACCTGTTACATAAAATCTAAAAGCCCAAAATCTCACAAAATGGGCGAGATCCCACGATCTCCACTTTTCCTGGGTGCTCCGTCTTCGACCATCCTGTCGAAGTCCCAAAAATGGTCAAGCACGACCAACATTTCCACCGAACTTGGTCCAGGGCCAACAACCAAAAATAGACTAGGAATAAAGCTTTGGAATAGGTTGTGAGAATAACTCTCCAAATAATTCAAGACAAACTCAAAATCTTGTGATAGGGAGAGAAAATCTAACCTTTGTTTAAGCACAACTGGGATCCCCCTCTCACATAGGGGTTAAAAACAAGGTCGCGTGTGGGAGAGAAATGAAGATTATCCCTGCGAAGATTAATCAATCGTAGCAGAACAATTTTATATTGGGGGTTCTTATTGAGAATCAACTGTTTTTATTTGGTCTCAGAGCTTCGTGAATTATGAATCCATTCGGGGTCCTCTGGAGTTTACCAATCCATTTGTCCTATGCTCTATTGAAGAATTTCAAACTTGATATCCTGCCCATATGTTCAGACCTGACTATTGACTCTACCCTCCCAAAGACTGACTACAAGTTGATATACTTATTGGCCATAATATTTAGTGTCCTTACACGAGGTGATGGTGAAGGGAAGTCTTTGTTGTACCTGGATCAGACATTGGTCAAACTCACTCGGGATCCTTGGAGGGTAACCCAAAGGTAAAACCATGAGGGAACTTGCAAAAATGGGTAAGTCTATTAAGTAGGCCACCAACGTAACTAATACAACCACTAAAACCTATCCTCTTCTCACTTTGTTCACACGATGTTGGATTTCATCACTAACTAGTGCATTCATTGAGAGAATCTATTGGTTTGCTTGTTGGTTTTCTATATTTTTTAGCGAATGTTGTGTGTTCACCCTAGTTTTCCTTAAAATTGGTAATATGGATGATAATGGTCTTCATAGATCACGTAAGGTGCAAGGGTTTCCTCTAGAAGGCTATGAACCCATACCTCCTAACTCACTTGAAGACACTTACTGTGAAGAGGTTAAAAACTATTCGGACGCTGGGAGTGCTGCTACTCCTCTTATTGAAATTCCTAAGGGGGCTATAGTAGTAGTTCAGGAAGGTCCTACCCTTCCTTCAAACCTGGCTTTGACAAACCCTCACGATCCACTCCTTCTCTGAGTAGAATCCTAAGGAAACATCGTCGTTGAAGACTATCCTAGGCTACCATCAAGGCCATACGATCAACTTGACATGGAAGCAGAACAAACAAATCAAAATGAAGAATTTACTACTCCTGCCCACTCTACTAAAATGGTAGATACACAATAAACTCATGTTCATCCTATATGGAGAACTCCATCAGGTCGTGATCTTTATGAAAAATTTAATTTTAGTCGACAACTCTTTAACCCTCCACATACATATGTCACCACCAGTGTAGATGCAAGACCATTGAGTCAATACATTGACCATCCTTTCGGAAAAACAATCAATACTTCTACCACTTTAGGACAAATAATGAGTGAAACAAGATTTGTGTTACCTAGTCATTTTTAAAGTACCATGACGGTTATGCCTACCATCCCTCTTCAAGAAAAAACCTCATACACTCCGCAAAATCCCATTGGGACACCTTTGTTAGGATATTTAGACACTTAGAAGTTAGTGAGATCTACTTGGTCTATTGTGTCGTTAGGTAAAAGTGTGTTTTATAGTGTGTTTCTTTAGTATGCATTAGTATGCATTTGTAGTTAGGAAATCCGATGGTCACGATATGTTCCTGACATAGAGTGATC
>SNQJ01S0124925.1:0-24160 GCA_010110895.2 Picea sitchensis | reverse complement strand
AGACACTTAGGAGTTAGTAAGATCTACTTGGTCTATTGTGTCGTTAGGTAAAAGTGTGTTTTATAGTGTGTTTATTTAGTATGCATTAGTATGCATTTGTAGTTAGGAAATCTGATGGTCACGATATGTTCCCAGCATAGAGTGATCTGACAGTTCATACTCTCCTCGATCTTAATGGCCATTGATCCATGTCTTAACACCTAATTGGTCCATGATCTCTATTTAAAGAGCATGGATGGTCATTTGTCGATGATCGATTGTGAGAAACTCTCTTGTAAAATCTCTCTGTAATCTTTTTCTTTGCATTAATAAATTGCTCCAAGTGGCCACGTTGGCTAGGGTCGTGGATGTTTCCCTGTAGGGGTTTTACCATGTGAAAACATCGGTGTTTTTATCTTTTATCTGGTTATGTGAGTGGTTACTGAAGGTGTTCATCCTCTGTTGGAATACTTGTGTTTTCGAACAACCTTCACATCAAAGAATGCAAAACCATGTCATACAACAAAAGTCGACTACAGGATACATCCCTACTAGGTGGAAATCTTTCGTTAGTGGAAAAATCCAGACTAGGAGACAACCCTCTTTCGGTGGACAAATCCTAACTAGGGGGAAATCCCCATTCATTAAAAAAATCCTAGTTGTTACCTAACCTATGGCAGGGGGACAATTTCAAACTTATTTTGACGGAAACTCACGACAGTCCTGGGGACCACCCCAAGGAGGACCTTTTAATCAACTATATGAGGGAAAATATTCAAATCCCAACCTGCAGGGAGGATCGCTAAATCCCAATCCTTCTAGAATATATTTTGGACAACCCTTCCCAGGTGTCCTAAATCCCACTTGGGGTCCTCAAAGCCAATCATCTTTTCCTCCGAAGGGTCAAATCAGTTACCCTCGTCAAAATCAACCTGAGTACCCTCCTCAGGGGAAACCTGGTTACCTGCATCAAGTTCAAGTTGGCTATCCTCCCCTGGGCTACACTGGCTATCCCCCCCATAGACAAATGGGTTTTCCTTCTCCTTTTATGCAAATTCCTCAACAAATGAATCCCACCTTTGTTGGTCAAAATCCACAACAACAACATATGGGAGGACCTTCTGGATACAACTATCCACCACAACCAATTTATGGTCCTACTTGTGTTCCTATGTTGCACCAGTATCATCCTCAAGCTAATCTACAATTACCTTTCTTAGCCACTTTAGATATACAAGATCTGTCGATATTAACAAATGATCCCATATTACACTCCCTTTTTTGGCCAGTCATTCCAACCAAATTACGTTATGATATTCCAAAACTTGATGGAAAATCTGGAGAAGACCCTAATAACCACGTCTTGACATTTCATATGTGGTGTTCATCAAAATCAATGATGTATGACTCTATTCGTTTACGTATTTTCCAGCGTACTCTTACAGGTTTAGCAACCAAATGGTACATTGAGTTACAACTTGGAACTTTTCAAGATTTCAATTCACTTTCCATGGATTTCCTCACCCATTTCAAATTTCCCATTAGATATGAAATTGACATGGAACTCTTAACCTCCCTTCATTGTACTAAATTCGTACATATTTCTGATCATTTTCATGAATGGAGACGACGACGACGGTTGATCAAAGAAACCATTCTCGACTAGTTGTTCGTTGAATGGTTCACCAAATCTCTATTACCTCCTATTGCTCGTGATGTAGAAATGGGTGGTGTAGTCATAGAAGATGAAGCCATCACTCATGCCCATTATTTGGATTTGGTTTATTCCCAATCTAGTACTTTGTATGAATTTATCACAAACACTCCCCACACATCAACCGATCCTCCACCGCTCATTCAGATGGCGTTATTGGTTCTGTCAAAACCCAGTCTATCTCACAATCGACTGAAAAAACCAATCATTTAATAAATTCCTTGACTATAATGTAGAATCCACTCTCATCAAATTCCATCCCTACTAAAGTATCTAAAGTGAATGCAGTTCAATCTGCTTCACCACCATAATCAGGGGGGGGAAATAAAAATAATAATAAACCCAAGAAAAATAATAATCAAATTGAAAATACAAAACACAAGAAAAACCACCTACTACTAAAAAGAAACCACAACACAAACCAACATTTGCATGTCTCATATGTGTTGAAGATCATTACACATGAGACTGTCCCCACTAGGAAGAAGTAACTAAATTATTTAGGGGAAATTCTCAACTCTTTGTTTTGACGCATCCTTTTCCACAATAATAGTCATTGGTTGCACAAAATCCCGCACCTCCACAAGAAAGAAAACTAGGTCATATTCCTAATGAGGATGATTCATCGAGTGCACACATTTATATGTTTAATGGTGTAGATTTGATGACTCAAACTACAACTTATGACACACCACCAGGTAAACCCAGTAAGGAAATCTTGACTAATGGAACTATGACAGATCCACCTTCCACTTTATTTAACCCTTAGTTTGGACCTCTCCATATTGAGAAACTGAATTTTTACTCTATCTTACGTCCACCCAAGAGAACTATATGAAATTCAACCTTTAATCCTAACTCTCGTGTTGCCCAAAAATACAACATTGTTAAAGATTTAGCCAAGGCACCTTGTGCCATGTCGGCTCTCAAAGTTCTATAACATTTCCCTAGCCAACATAGAACTCTCTTGGTAGCCATAGAAGCTATAGATCTTGAGTCATCAAATAATATCACATTTAATTTGAATAATTTTAAGTCACGACTCTCTCACCAGCTTGTGTTCCAAATTGATGTCATTGTCCATAATCAACATATTCATTGCATGATATTGGATGAGAGAGAATCAACATGTATCATGTCCTTAGCCTATTGGAAAGGATTTAAATCACATGGTCTTAATCAGTCTCCCACCATATTAAAAGCATTTGATGTAAGAGGTTTTTGACCTCATGGATTGTTACAATTCTTAGCCGTTGAATTGGGGGGAAAAACAGTTTCTGTCGATGTAGAAGTAGTCGATGATCCTATCGATTATAACTTATTTCTAGGAAGAAGTTGGTTTTAGGCTATGACTGTTGTCGCTTCATCAATTTTTCAATGTGTCCAATTTCCTCATCAAGGAAAAATAGTGACCATCGATCAGTTAGATTACTACACCCGTGAAGCTAAGCTCACACTCAAACAACCAACTATATTGCATTTTTGGAGGATTCAAAGATTACTTATGAAATCATAGGGGTAGGTATACTAAAATATTCTTCGCTCATGGGAAATTTCCCCACATCTCTTCCTCCAACTATGAAACATATCACAATGATTAATATGATTTTGACTATGGTACATCAGTCCCTTGAATCATCTGATCCATGGATCATATCTAGTCCCTTATAATTCGATTCACTAAGTGACACTATGACACTTAGTCCTGTAGAATATGAGTATGACACCATTCAATATGCCTCTCCTTCACTTGACGACCAACATTTGTTGGCGTCTAATTTCTATTCAGTACAATATTGGTTAGATTCCCTATCCTCCACTTTCGATCACATCCTACAGATTTTTCCATCCAATGAATCCATTATGGAGATGATTAATATCGAGGAGGCACCATGGGATGGAAACCACCATCGTTCATCCTTTCTTCCAAGTTTGGGTGAGATTAAGAAATATATTTCATCTATCTTTCCCATCGATATCATCGACACTCCCCAATCTCCGATACTCATTCATGATACAATCTCTGAGGGAAATTTGGGAAACATATCTCAAACAATCAGTGTTGACATATCCACAAAATAAGGTATTATGGAAAACATACAACTAGGTGTGAATTGTTCAACTGAAGAGATTGAAACTTACATCACATTTTTTAAATAATTCTATGAAATCTTTTCCTAGAGATATGAAGAAATTCTAGGGATGTATCCTTCGATTGTTGTGCATAAAATAAAAACTTATCCTAGAGTTAAACATGTAAGACAAAAACTTCACCCGGTTCATCCAAAGGAAACTGCAACAATAAAGGAATAAGTAGAAAACTTATTGAAATGAGGTTTTATTTATCCCGTACCTCTAACTGAATGGGTTTCCAACATCATTCTGGTCACCAAGAAACAAGGGACAATTTGTGTTTGTGTAGACTATATGGATCTAAATAAGTCTTGTTCGAAAGGACAATAAACTTACGCCTTTTTTAAACCAAATTATTGATAATTGCACCAGAAGCATCATTTTCTCTGTTATGGATGGATTTTCTGGCTATAACTGGATTGATATTTTACCTACTGATCAACAAAAAACAACCTTCATATGCTATCGAAAATTACCTTTTGTCCTTAAAAATGCTAGAGCCATGTTTCAGCGGGCTATGTCGTATGCTTTCCATGACATCAAACATATTGTTGAACCCTATCTCGATGACTTTCCAACTCACTCGACTCGTTGACATGATCATATTGGTCATCTAAGAGAAATATTTCTTAGATGTAAGTATTACAACATACATTTTAATACCATAAATGAATTTTTGTTTTTGAATCAGGGAGACTTGGCTTCCTAGTGTCCAAAGATGGGATTAGGGTGGATCCTTTAAAAGTCAAATCTATTCTCGCTTTACCTCCTCCCAACAATCTTACCCAACTGTAAAGTTTGCAAGTGAAGGCAAACTTTCTCCGTTGTTTTATATGAAATTATGCTGAAATCACTAAAAGATTCATGATATTACTGCAGAAGGATTCCCCTTTTATCTGGGATGCAACTGCTTAATGCTCATTTGACGATCTCAAGCATGATTTAATGAATACACCATTGTTACATCCCCCCAATTATGCGAGAGATTACATACTTTATTTCGCTGCCTCTGCTTCCACTATTTCCATGGTGTTAGTACAAGAGGATGAGGAATACACCGAACATGTGATCTACTATTTAAGTAAGAGCCTTTCAGGTCCTGAAATCCATTATTCACATGTTGAAATTTTGTCTTTGGAAACAATTATTGTTGTCCAAAGGTTTTGCCACTATATTTTTCTTCTCACTACCATGGTCATTGATGACTTGAAATCCATGTACTACATGTTTACTCGTCAATTACTTGGGGGAAAATATTCCAAATGGATCATTATTCTCCAAGAATGCGATCTTGAGTTTTCCAAATCCAAAGCTAAGAAATCCTTGATTTTTGCATAATTAATTTGTGATCTTCCCCATATTGAAGAATACTGAGCCTAGTGATTCCCTTCTCGATGAGTCATTTTTCCTCATTAGTACATCTGATATGTGGTATGGAGACATTCTTCTCTATCTCCAGACCCAACTCTTCTAGCCAGGCATTTAACACGATGAACGATGTCACATTAGACACCATTCAAACCACTACCTTATCGTTGATGACACTTTGAATTGCCATGACATAGATACTATTTTACAAATTTTCCTAACCCATGAAGAGGTTGAGAAAGTTTTAAATGATTGTTACCTTGGATCTTATGGCAGTCATCTTTCCGGGATGGCTACAACCCAAAAAATACTATGTGCCGATTATTTTTGGCCTTCCATATTCAAAGACTACATTGAGGCCATTAAAAATTTCCCACCTTGTTAGATATTTCATAAGAAAGAACGTACTCACCCAGCTACACTCCATCCAATTGTCGCCATCGACCCCTTTGAAAAATGGGGTATTGATTTCATGCAATGTAAGCCTACCTCAGTCGAGGGGGCACGGTTATATTTACGTCGTAGTTGATTATTTCACCAAATGGGCTGAGGCTATGCCTACATTTCTTAACGATGGCCGAACTTCCACACTCTTCATGTTAAATCACATCATTGCTCACTTCAGAGTCCCACAAGAGATTGTAACTAATCATGGATCCCATTTTCAAAACTAGATGATGGGTGAATTGTGCACAAAGTTGGGTTTTCATCATGAAAATTCATCCCCTTACTATCCTCAGGCCAATGGAAAAGTTGAAGCCATCAACAAAGTCCTGAAGACCATGCTTCAATGCATGGTGAGGGTGAACAAAACCTCTTGGAATTTGTATCTCTTCTTCGCACTCTAGGATTATCAGACTTAAGTTAAAATTGCCACTGGATTTACACTCTTCTAGTTGGTTTATGGGTTGGAAGTAGTGTTTCTGATTGAATTCTAGATTCTATCCTTTAAACTCACCGTAGAAATATTACCCCATACTTCTTCCGAAGAAGAACAATTTTAATATCTAACGAAGTTGGATGAAACTCGTCGTGATGTTGCTCTCATTAATGAGACATATAAAAAACAAATCAAGACTCAATACGATAAGTCTGTTCAACCTTGCGCTTTCATAGAAGGAGATCTGGTACTAGTCTATGACTAAGATCATGAAAAACTTGGTGCAAGTAAGTTAGAACTTATGTGGCATGGGCCATACATCGTGAAGAATGTGATATAGAGAGGTGCCTATGAGTTAGTGGATTAATATCAGTGAGCCCCGAAATGGGATTTACCTCAAGAAGTACTATTCATAGATATATTGTACATGTGATTTGTACATTATTGTACTATATATTTTTGGTTTGGTGTGTCTTTGCTTTTGCGTGCGTGAGTTTTTATCCATTCTTTAAAACGCTGCTTATACTTTGATTTTTTCTTGAATGTGCATATGTCATCATCCTTTCCTATCTATTTGGATTTGTGGATGGCACTAGTTGACATAATCAGAAAATAACTTTTGCCTATTGGGTCATCTACCACTCTCGCGAGTTAGTGAGTTCAAGAGGAATTTACCTCGGATTTGCAACCAATAACGTTACAGAATATCATGCCATAATTGGACTTTTAACCGAAACTTCTTCTTTAGATATATCTCAATTGATTATCAACCTTGATTCTCAACTCGTGGTCCATCAACTTAACCATGAATGCACTGTTCGTAATCCAGTTTTGCTATGTCTCCATCTAAGGGTTCACCGTCTCGAAATATCTTTTGAATTTTTAGAATATAGACATATATTGAGAGAACTTAATACGATTATGAACTCGTTAGAAAAGTATATGTTGGATTGGTACATCACATATAGATAATAATTCAGAACATAAATCATGTAAATAAAAACATCACATCATTTAAAAAACATAAGTAGCCATGGAAAAAATCATATATATATCTGTGTGTGTGTGTATAAAGTAGAAAAAATGTGTCAAAATACATCATCCATAAAGTACATAGAAGGAAACAAATGTGGGACATTATTCCCATGACATCATCATAAAAGACTACTATGTCATGAGACTCTACTCATCTACCTACACTACATTGTGCTTAGTGTATCACACAACTTATCTGACCACTCGTCGCAGCAGATGACTGAGGCCTTTCGACACCCCGATTGTATGCCTCTGGAAGTGAAAATGTACATACCGCATCTTCATGGAGGGAACACCCATGGTCAATCCATGGAGGTTCCTTTCCACCTCACAGAGTCCTCCTACTACTGCCTGAACATCACCATGATGTCCTAATGATGACATCCTCACCGAATGTGACATACCTCTGTCTACATGATGAAAACAAATGATTTAGATCCCTCATTGTACCAAAAAAAATACATATATACATACAAAAAAAAAAACCATTGTTGCAAGGTCATGTTCTTTCATATTTTAACTAACATGTCCCATTGTGTTTCTTCAGGGAGAACTAAATCTGAACTACCCCTAAAGTCAACTATGGTATAGGGGAAATCCTCTATCACCATGAGCTTCCCTATCCACCATGCAAAGAAGTCAGTGGTAAAATGAAAGGATGAGGGCTCATTCCCCAACTAAGGTGAGAGTCTCTTCCACCTCTCCACCCGAGGCTTGGATGCAGGGCATGCTATCAATGCAACCTATGGCTGCATATGTGGGACTATCTCTAAAAAGAATGAAACGAAGAAAGATCCATATCCAAATTTATAATGTCTTCTCATTCTACACTTAGATATTTTCTCTTTGACATTTCTCAAGAACCATGCACACCAGTCAAAGATCCTGAGCTCTAAGCACTAAAGAGCATACAATATCTTGGATTTGGAGGCAAGATGGGCACTAGTGCTTCCCACTAGTTTAATGATATAAAATGGAATGGATTGAAGAGGTAGTCCCATCACATCTTTGATGACGATTCTTCCTCCTACTAAGCTTGATCTTGACACACAATACTAGGCAACACATGCATCTCTGGGTAGTGGAGTTGACCGATGTCCTGAAAAAATGATGAGTTCTCCCCTATTTGAGAGCCCCATCAAGAAATACATGTCTTCAATGTAGATATCAAGGATATAAGATCCCATCTGAAACTCTTTCTCATCGGTGTACCATAATCCAATCATATACTCGAGCAAAAGGACTTATTTTCTCATGATTTGTAGCTTGAAGTATTTTAACAAATCGTAGTTTCATAGAGCTTCCCTCGCTTGAGGGTCTTGTAAAGAATCCATATCATCAAATTCATGTTATATTTCCTTCCATTCAATCATCTTGGCTAATGCAAACTTGCAAATTCATAAAAAAATCATATTAGCCAAGTTTTCACAAAAGGAAATTGCTTTCCCACAACTGAATAACTAAAACAAAAATCAATGTTTGTGCCCAACGCTCCCTGAAAATAAAAAACAAAGAACTGATGCTCCCCTAGAAGTCATACCAAGGCGCTAAGATCTCGACCAACACCCCCCTCGATTGCTTCAGGGAGTGTCGATCATGTTCGATGTTGTAGAGATTTCTAGAGAGCGAAAGTCATGAAATAAAGGCTGAAAGTGAAAAAGAAAACATGTAAATGGATGAGAAGGATCATACCACCAACATGGTCCTGACGAAACTATAAATGGGCTCCCGTGGCTCCCGCAATCGACACCAAAAAAATCACCCCAAAAGAGGAAAAACTCAAGAAAAAGGGAAAATTGTAAAATGAAAGGTAAAAATTACTTGTTTTTCCATAATTGACTTTTTACTATTTCCAATTAAAGTCATTTAAACCCTTTTTCACATTAATAATAATTTTTTTTGAGTTTGTTCCTAAATTATTGTCGATTTTTAAGGAGCGTCTGCTCACATTTTTTCCCAGAATGACTTGTTTACGTAGGAAAATATGGGGCATAGACTTTTTGATGACCTTATGACTCTATTGAGAAAATTTCGTTGTACTTTGAGCTCATTAGAATATGAAGAGTCATTTGTTGGGTGGTAGATTATCCCTTTTCGATCCCAACAGACTAGCTATGAAAAATGAACGCTCTTGTCAATCTCGGCCAGGAGAGTTCTATATCGTATTATTTTATAATTTTTTGGAGCTTGGAGACTAAAATTGTGAAAAAGGACAACCTTGGAGTTTTCTTAAAGTTATTTTCAAACTCCCTAAACATGAAAAACAACCAAGTTTTCCTTCTCTGGACTAGAAAAACTACACATTGAAGGGCCCATATGGGGACACACCCTTTTTTCTTCCATTTCATTAAATAAAGGAAGAGGAACTTACTGAAGGTGAGTTATATTGATCATGTGTTACCCTCCTCGAGATCGTTAAATGAAAAATAGGTTCTCATCTATTTGGATGGGGGGGAAATTGAAGGAAATGGGTCGAGTTTCTTGAGATCTTTTAAGGAAGCTCTTATCATCACCCTTGAACAAAACAATTGTTTTCACCTCACCATACACTTGGATAATCCATTAGTATCTACACTAAACCAATCCTATGATTCTTTCTACTCCTTTGGCCCATCCAAAGAATTCCCCAACACTCGTTGCATTATGTTTTGTTCCACTATGAGTCTATGCTGCCAAGTCTTATGTCATGCCTCGGTGTTCAAGGGAAGTCATCACTTCAAAATTCATCCATATACAATATTACCCATTCCCATACACGTGTCAGTCCATTTTTATCTACTATATCTTATCACTTTCCAGTGATGAGTTTCATATCGATTTATGAGGGATACATCAATGCCCTCCGTCGACGAGTTTGTTCCTGTTGACTTCAACAAATTATCTAGGAAATAGACTTAGGAACACATCAGTACCTTGGGACTTGCATCCCTCAATGGAAGGCCTCCTAGAATTTGACAGTGGGTATATGCTAAAGACCCTTGACTGATTGATTCCACGAGTGTTCAACTTCAACTCATTATTCACATTCATTGGATTGTACTTTAAAGTACCTTGAGAGTCATCGACATCAATGGTGATTTATATTGCACTTGTTACTGATATAACTCAATGATTGGTAATAAAATGGTTTATGTCATGTTCAACATCAAATCATCTATTCACATGGACATAATCGTACTGTTATAGGATTTGGACAAACACCCTGGGTTGAGTATTCATCTGCATATACACTTTACCTAGGTTGCAATGGAGATTATTCGATTGATATACATGTTTTAACATAGATCCACTTTGTATTGGTATGTGGCTATGTTCTTATCACATCATAGCCCCACTGTGTATTGTTTCATGGCTATGATCAATTCAGGTGATAGAGGGATGGATCCACATTGTATCTTTGGTGGCCATCTCCTTAGTCAATATCATCATGGATCCGCAGTGTATTTATTGGAGGTCGTTCTTTGAGTCATTTGTATTCTGAGCATAGGTATATCTGCCTCGAGGATGGAACACATATTAACATTTTTTGATGGTTGTTTGTAGCTTCTACCAGGTTCTCCAACTCCATACCCTTGGTTCAAAGAATATACAAAGTGTTTTGGCCATCAACATTCCTTTTCTGACTTCACAATTTGGGGGGAAATTTGTTACAAATAAAAATTCCTCACTTCTCTAGTGTCACAAGTATCAAAATTTTATTGTCGCAAGTTTCGTAAGTGTCACATTCACTTTTCCTAAGTGTCTCATCTCAAATGAAACCATAAAAACACTTGCTACAACCCCTAAAACATGTTAGAATAAGAAGCCCCATCCTCTGACAGTGGTAAGAAGAGTTTTACCTAGGGAATTACTCATCTTGGTGACTTTTTGGAAGAAGAGTTCTCCCCTGCTCATACATAGGGAGCACTAGCGCTCCTTTTCCATATTAGGGGGAGTGCTACAGTGCTATGTTTTCCACTTTAAGGGAGTGCTGATTTGGTTGAGGGAATCTTGGAGGAAATCCCACTTTTCTCTAACGACATCTATGGATGGATTGGGCTAGTTTGGCTCGAATTTGACTCCATGGTTGCATCTAAGGAAGATATCACATCTATTGGAGACATATCCTCAACTAATTCCAAATATAATAAAGGTAGTTGAGCCTCTCAAATCCTATAAATGGAATCATTTCCATAGTGAAAATGAGGAGAAATCAACAAAAACATTGTTATTTTGATTGTGGATATTTTGAGCAAGGGTTGGACGAGGAGAACTTGGAGAGGATGTTGCAACATCATCTGAATATTGTAAGTTTCCTTTTGAATTTCTCATTAATATACTTGGTCTAATTCCTCCAAGTATGGTCTTACATGTGCTTGTCTATGGTTTTCTTAATCTACATAGATAAATTGATTTTGTCTAATCCATTAGAGTAGGATATAGTCATTTGTTCCTTGTTGTCCATTGCAGGTACTGTTTGGAGCTCACAGATTGGAGAAACTTGGAAAAATGTTGTAAACGAGGTACATCATACTGTTGGATTACTGAGAGGGGGGGTGAATCAGTAATACATAAATATAATCCTTTTTAACCATATAATCCAAGTGAAATATCAATGTAGCATTATCATCCAATAATTGCAGAGTAAACAAGCAATGAACAAATGAACAATCATACACATATATGTCTTGAAGAATTACATTCATTGGAAGCACCAACTTCCTTTTTTTTCCATCTGCAACTGGAAGGAGGCTCCAACCCCCTATTTTCTCAAGCTACAACCTGAGGGAAGCTCCAAATCCCCAATTCTCTGGCTACAACCAAAAGGAGGATACAACCCCCTAAGTTATCCGGCTACAACCAGAAGGTAGCTACAACCACCTATCCTTGCCCCGTCCAACCACCCTAAAGTAGAAGTAGAATGATGAAACCATTGTCACACTATCACTGTGAGATATACCACTGTACAACTGTATCAACCTATACCACTGACCTACATCCAACTTGTACAACTGCCCTGTAATCAATCTGTACCTAAAATGAACATGTATAAAAAAAAATACAACAGGTATGTGACCTGTAGTGTTGTAGCATGCGTATGTATGTGCCTTATCTGTTATGCAACCCATGTATGTATGCGACCAAACTGTTATGCAACATGCGTATGCCTTCTGAAAACTAGGGTTTTCTTTCTCTTGAAAATGTCTGACCCTCTGTAACTCTTTCACATAGATCTGTAACTTGTCACTGTATCCAGACTATAACTATACCATGTGCATGCATCCTCATACATAACCTTTACCCAAAGCATATATATCTCTCTCTAGTCATGTGCCATATAAGTGTGTGTAATCATGAACAAGTATAATAACCCTCACATGATCTAATCATCAAACCCTTTTTGATATTCAACCTCTCAATACATCAACCACTTCAAAAATACAAGATCTCAACCATGTACCACAAAAACCCTTGGCCATATGAAAAGAAATACAAGATGTGCCTCAACAAGGAGCATCAATGATAAATATATCAACACTGTATTTCTGTAGATCTGACTTATGTAGAATATCCCTTGTAGCCACTAGTATCTCTAGGGAGAATCCTCAAATTTCCATAACCATTTCATATGCATACATCAAAATCCAACTATTCATAGAAATAAGACATACCTTTTGAACCAATGGATAGATCTGATGTATCTGAGCATTGTAGACCTTCCTGGGAGCTTGATCTCAGAATCTAGAATCTCTGCATATTCATCTTCTCAGGTTTCCATGGATTTACCAACATGTACACACCCTATACATTGCCATCCCATGTACGCCTCAGTATGTACGCACCCTATACACTTCCATCCCGCGTACGCCTCAAAAAATAGGGTTTTTTAGTATTCGCTGTAATTCCGAGTATTTCTCCCTCAACCCTTCGTACTACCTTAGACTTTCAAATATTTAGATGTATCAATGAGTACTTGCAATAAGCCTCACAAAACAAAAGATATTCAATTTG
This sequence comes from Picea sitchensis, assembly GCA_010110895.2. Classification (NCBI taxonomy): domain Eukaryota; kingdom Viridiplantae; phylum Streptophyta; class Pinopsida; order Pinales; family Pinaceae; genus Picea; species Picea sitchensis. Next base: position 11,060 of record SNQJ01S0124925.1, on the reverse strand, counting down.
TTCAAGTGTGATTAAATGAGAGAGCTTTGCCTCTTATTTATACTTTCATGTATCAATACGTTTTCCTTATTTTTGGGAGTTCTCCATTTACTTTATTATTTAAATAATTTCTTTTGCAAACACTTTGACTTTTAGGGGATTCTATATGACTCATGAGGGTCCTCCAACTTCACATGGCCATAAATATCTAACTGCAAGGAGTTATGTGATGTTCCACATACCACCGGAAATTGCATGACAAACACTATCCATCTAGGATAGTTTCACTGAAAAATTCACTGACCTTAATCTCATTATTCCATAATTAATCATGGTTTCTCTAACCATACTTCTAGGATACCTCAATCAACAAAGTGTCTTCCCGTGAGGGCTTTCACCATAAGGGGACCACTTTGGAGTTCATCCATTTGTACTTCTTATCAACCATGACAAGACAATAATGAGTCATCTTTACATAAAAAAAACTTGGGTCCATTACCCAAACCTTTGTGCTACCCGGCTTTCTTCAAGGGTTTACATCAATGAGAACCAACCTTAATCAACACATGCTTCCCCTCCTTCTCTCTTTTTCGATAGAAAAAATGAATCTATAGGAATGGTAGTGTCCAAATGCAATTTTTTTTCTTGGTAGAGGGATTTGTAATCCAAGGGAAAGTTCACTTGTCTGTAGGGGAATATTTCCATAACACATGGTCCTCCTCCTCCTCCTGCTTATCCTCCACATGATTCTGCACCATCCACCAACCCTCCTACTTCCCGTTCGCATGTGTCTACACCATCCACGTTTGATTTTCCTCATCCCCCTCCACATGTGTCTACTCCATCTAGGTTAAATCCTCCACCTCCTCCCCCTCCACACGTGTCCTCTCTATCCACACTTGATACTCCTCCTCCCTCTCTACATGTGTTCTCTTCCATCCACTTCTGATCCTCCTCCTCCTCCCCTTCCACATGTGTCTACATCATCCACCTATCCTACTGCTTCTCCTCCACATGTGTCATCATCCACAGATCCTCCTCCTCCACTTGTGTCACCATCCATTGATCCTTATCCTTCTCCTCCACATGTGTCATCATCCATCGATCCTCCTCCTCCTCCACATGTGTCAGAAGCTTTTGATGCTTAGAACACTATGTTCACATCGGGTACTATTGCACAGGTTGATATTGATAGAGATACATTTGATAATGTACTTTTGTTGAAATTTAATTCTAACATAGGTATTGATAGACCGTCTACCTTTGGTAGCAGAGACACAACTACATCTAACTCTGGTGGTGGACCTAGCTAGTAGTGGTATTGATTGCCCTATATATTGATTGTCTTATATTTGACTCGAGATGTATATATGGCATGTTTATTGTAGATTTTATTGAGATGTATGTTTGACATGTATATCACTCATGTATATTATGTTTTTATATAATGTTTTGGTTGTTGTTGTTTGATTTATTAAATGTATTATGAGTATGCTAATGATTAACATTATTGATGATTTCTCCATTTTTTTAAATTAAGTTTGAGATGTATCACTCATTTAAATTTATAATTGCCATATAATGCTTAACTTTAGTTTTATGAAATCCTTTAATTTGGATTGTGATTGCAAAATGTTAGAACCCTTAATTCCATATAATGTTTAACACTTCTTCAAGGTGAATTGTTTTTGTCCAACAAGATATAATATGTTTATTAAACATATTTAGAAACTATAAAACTTAAATATGATGAGTGAAATGAATGTGATTTGAATAATTATGTATTTTTCACATATTGTAATAATAACATTATAATGTAATTATTCACTAATAACAATAATTTTATTTTTTTAATTTTTATTATTGAAAGATTACAAGGCAAAATTATAATACAATTGTTTACTAAAATCACAATTATTATATTTTAATTTTTCCAAATATTTTATTAATTTATACTATCCAACTTTTATAATATGTTAAGTTTATTTAATTAAATTTAAAATATTAAATATAAAGAACCCATAACCAATATTTGATCTTATTCCTTTTCTTCTTCCAGGTCCAGATCTTCTTTCTTTTAATTTGTATCTTATTGTAAAACATGCTGTTATTTTTTAACTCCTCGGAGAATTATTTTGGGGTGCAACTTTAATGACTTTTCAAACTTCGAATTTCTGAGTCTGATATTTTTGAAGTGCACTTATCATATTCTCTTTTGGTTTTAATGGCATAATCATTTAAAATTCTCTGCATTGTGGACTTATACTTTGTTTTTCTTATGAATGTTACCAAAATCTTATTATGTTGTGATGGATGTGAGGAATGTGTTTTTTTTATTTGATGGTTTCTTCATTTATTTATAATATTGTGTAAATATTATATTTCAGTTCTTTAAAATGTTCGTCGTCCTTTTCTCAGGAACGTTTCTTTGTGAATATATATATTTGCATGCTAAACTATATTTTCAAGCAACAAATATTTTGGGGTTTGTTGTTTAGTATTCTCCTATTTGATAGTATAGTCCAAGATCTACAAGCTATATTTTTAAGACAATAACATAGGAGTGCCACCTCTATAAAAACATAGGGGGATTTTATCCTTGTGAGGTTGTTGTTTGGATCTTGATCAATCTGAATATCATAAACTTCCTATGAATAAATGTATCATTTATTTTTCTATAGTTCTCTATATTTTGTTGTTTATATTGGTATTCATCATAGTTATTTTATTCTGCTTTGCATAATACATATGGTACCTTACAAAGTCAAAGTTGGAAAGGTCGACACTTGGGTCCACTTAGGATTGGAGGGGCTAGGCAGTGTAAGAAAATTATTGTATAAATGATGGATTCCTCAATGGTTGTAAGGCATCGATTACTCATTGATCATAATTAACCAAGAGTGTAGAGAAAATTTGTGATTGTGATAAGTTCAAAGTTAGGCACATCAGGGCGAATTTAACTAGCTAAGTGAGAAGAAGAAGAAGAAATGACCTATAGGACACATGCCTATGATAGTTTCATGGGTTGGATTGTGCAAGTATGTTGGGTAGTAGGAATAATGAAATATTTCCTTAGACTCATTGTACATATGTAATAGAGTTGCATGAAGAAGGTTTCAACTCCCTTGTTTTATATCTATAATATTATTCATCTAAATAAAGTTAAGGAACCTACCTTGGGTGCTACCTATACATGTTGTGTTGTGGACTCTTTATTTTTTGGATGTTACTATTAATTTATTTTCTTTGTGGTGTCTAAGAATTGAAATATTGGGATGTTTTAAAGTCAACATTTGGATGTGTTCCTACTATTGAATGAACATGGTTGAGTAGGAATTTGTTGAATTTGATAGATTGTAGCTTAAGGTGAAGTTATGGGCAGACCTTAAGTGAATAGGCGTAGTCTTGTAGTAGTGTATATATCCTAGCCAAGCCCCTATGACCGAGGAAATGAAGTGTCACATGACCTCATGTGCTTAAATAGACATGGGGTAAACTCAAGTTTGCAAAGAAAAAAATGGGAATATTGTAAGTCCATGATAAGTGGTATCAAAGAATACTCTTCACTACTTTCTTAAGGAAATGTGGTATTGGAGTTGACTTGGATATATTTTGGTGTTTTTCACCATTTTCACTACCATGACAAGTGATATCACACTTTTTTAGTCTTATTTCATGGAAGAGTGGCCAAAAATACCATAGAAGAAGTAAGACTAGAAAGTGTGACACTTGGATAGTTGCACAACATTCTTATTAGAGATTGAGTTGTTGTACAAGTAGAAGGTAATTGTAGTAGCACTGGACACTTAGGTTGTAGCTACAATAAAAGGAAGCAAGAACAACATATGCATCCAATATCATTGCAACAAAGGTGGGAAAAAAATATTTGTTCAAAGGAAGTAATGAATAGTGAGTAGTTGCACAAGTAATTTTGGTAATTATAGCGTAAAGTGGTTGGAGAAGTCAACTATGGATGAATGCATGAATATGGACAATAAAATTGAAGGAAATAAGTTCCTTGAGGATGTTATCAGGGATGACAATGGATATGTTTTGGGGAAGATGTAAGGCCCTAGCCTTGATTGACTTTGGAAACCTCTGTTCCATGATCACCTCAGTGGTCACTGACCAAAATGGATAGACTTGTTGTAATTTTGATGGCTAGAAGAGTCATTTTTTGATTTCCTTGGCTTGTTGTCAAGGCACACCATGGATATGAAAAACACCCTTGCCTATATACTAGGTGCACCACAAACCTTGGCAATTCACATTAGTTGGTGAGACTAAGAGAATATTGGAAGGGAACTTGGAAAGAGAAGGAAAAGAGGGTTGTTGTGGGCCTCCTCATCTATAAACATGCACTAAGAATGATATAACAATTAGCATAAAGAACTTGACTGTATTTTATAAACTTGGGTGCTTGGGATACATGCATGATCCGGATTATTTTCGAAACGAAATGAAAGAAGAGATATTACAATGAAATACACATAAAAATTGCTAGAAACAAAGAAATACAACAATACATGATTTCTAATAATGAAAGAAATGTATAGAGACTGTAAAAATATAGAGTATAAGACTCGCTAGAATGGTGGCAACTTTATCTCTGAGAAGATATGTGACGACTACGCTCATTCGCAAGAAGATGAGTATAATGAGGCTCTGAAGGAATTTTTATGACAAACATGAATGAAAATCCCTAGATATCCAAAAACCTAACCCTAGGAGATGAAGCACCAAAAGTCATGTGGGCTCCGTTGGGGTAAGTTAGTACATCAACTTCTCGGGGTCGTAACTTTTTCATACGATCTTCGTTTTAGGCGTGTGATAGCCCATTGGAAATGTCTTTTCAAGAAATACGCATTATGCCTTCAAAATATAACTCTGTCTATAGTTTGACTGTGTCAATCCAATAAAACACTGTTTAGGGTCCCAAAATGGCCCTGAAAGTACAAAGATATGGACTGACATGAAAAATTCCAAAATAATCTAGTTGGAATAGGTGGATGGCCACCGATATCCACCTGGATGATTTGTAGGGATTCAAGACAAACTTGGAAGTGCAGAACCCACAATTACAAATAAATGTCCCCATTACAGAGAAACGTGTTGAATTAAAAACTGTCAAGATGAGCCAGTTGGACTTTAGAACATGTGGACGGCCACAAATATCTAACTAGATCAGTCCTTCCCCCTTAGGAAACAATGGTATCCATTGTGTTGAGTTCCCAGGAAAGAGGGGAAATCATTTTCTGAATCTGAATCTTGGTGAGTTGCGTGCCTTGTTGGAGAAGTTTCACTACTTGGTCTATGGAAGGCTATCATGAACATGTTGTTGGCGGGGTTGAATCTGTTCCACCAACCTGTTTTCTTTTGGCTTGATGGGGCATTGTGTAGGCACCATCGTAGGTGAAGAAAAAATATCTTCTTTTTCTTATGCAATCTACTTCTGCTGGATAGAAAGTGTTGAGGTTACAATGGTTGCAATGACCTTTTGTGCATCCTTTCAACAGACTGTGAAGAGGATGAATTTTTCAGTATGATATATTGCCTTGCGGCACTATTTTGGTGGACTAGTAGTCATAACTACTTTTGGTATCCTATAGAGTTGATCCCCCAAATCAATAATGACACTATGGGATCGAGACTCATAAAAATCATGACGTTTCAAATATATGGTTGTCCTGAAACAACATCACAAACATCAAGAGGGGAAACATCACACACTACCTCATATTTGAAGGGTTGGATTCCATGGGACAGGCGACACTGCTAGCTGACACAAATATATCATCCCTGGTGAAGCCACATTATATTTTATGGCTGCAGGTGTGGTGTTGTCGACAACCCCAACTGTTTGACTACCTCAATTGAGATGAGGTTATTTTGGATGTCGTTATCAAAAATGAAATGAAATGGGGTGCCCTTCACCCACATATGTGAATGGAAGAGGAACTCCCCCTCTTCAGGATATATTGGTTCTTCTAGTTTAATTTTTGTGGTCGCGACAATAGTAGTAGGGTCTGCGACAATGATTTGTATGTTTTCAATATTTTCTGGATCAGATTCTGAATTAGGGGTCGGCTCCTTATCTTTGACCTCGACCACTAATGAATATTTCTAGAAACATTCATAGGTGTTGTTCCAGGTTATTTTTTGATCCAAGTGGATATCAGTGGCCACTCATATTTTCCAACTGGATCAAAACTGTTTTCTGGCAATTTTGGTAATTTACTATTTTTAGCAATTTTTAACTTCCAGGGCCATTTTGAGGGACTAAATGAAGGTTTTTTGGGATATCACTTCTAAATTATAGCTGAAGGCTCTAATAAATCCCCCTAAATTAATCTCCTCGATGATACCTTTCCAACGAGCTATTATAGGCCCCAAACATAGATCATATGCCAAAGTTATGCCCCCGGGAAGCTGATACACCAAACTACCTAAAACGAGGTCCACAAAATTGTTGGATTTTCATCTTCCGGGGTTAGGTTTTTGTATTTTATTTAGGATAAAAATTCCTTTGGAGCATCATTGTAAAATCATATTCTTTTGAATTTGAGTAGCGGACACATCTCTTCTCAGAGACAAGCTACCACCATTCTAGCGAGTCTTTCACTCTATATTTTTATAGTATTTGTACATTTTCGCTCATTAATAGAAAATTGTGTATTATTGTATCTCTGTATTTATGGTTGTATCTATGATACATTTATGTTATATTATTGGATATCCGAGATATCTCTATACATTTCTTTATTATATCTCCTCTCTCATTTCATGCCGAAAATAATCTGGATCATTTTGTGGAAGTTGCACCACTTCCCAGTGTCATTCTTCGTCTTTCCTTTACCCTTATTTTCCTGTGTCTTGTACTGGTTTTCAAGAGGCTCTTGGTTAGGTTCATATTTACCATGTTGTGGTTGTTTTGGATTTTTATACCCAAACTCCCATTTGTTCTTATGCCTAAATTTCATCTCGATTTTGACAACATATCGATAGGCAACTCCCAATGATGAGATGTTTAGGAAATCCATTTCGGTTTGGATGTACCTATGCAAAGCCCCACTGTATTTCAAAATCATATTTCACTCAGAGTATTTGATACCAATATTGGTGCGTAAGGTATGGAAAGTATTTTTGAACTCCGACACTGTTTGACTCTTCTCTTGTTGCAATGTGGTCCATCTCATGTACGGGTCTTCATAGTTATCAATAGGGTAGCATTGTTCCTTGAACGCATAAAAAAATAAATCCCAAGTGGGCTCAACCCCATATATTCCAGATTAATCTGTGTAACTTTTCTCCCAGTAAGTTTCCCACCAATGTTTTACATGGGGGAGATCCTTGAGGAGTGTGAAGTTGACCTTTTCCTTGTCAAAAAAATTATGAACAGAGAAATAACCTTCTAACAGATTTAACCATTTTTCTAAGGCATTTGCATATATCTGAACTTAAATATGGGAATATCAAAATTAAATTGTACCTTGAAGGGATATGTTCCTCCAAAGTGGTCACTTGATGAATATGCTCATGTTTCTATCGGCAGGCATTGAAGGACATGGAAAAAATTCTCTATCATTTCATCCCTCTGTCACGCGAGAGATTTTTCAAGCAACAAGCTAATAAAATCTTTTGATCCACCATTTTTATTTTCTTCTTCCATGGAGGGTTTCTTGGGTGTGCAAGGGTGATTGTCCTCAAGAGAGACAATCTCGAGACCCAACTTACTATACATGGACCTCATCGGGGACATGCACTAAAAAATGATCAAGTGCAGCCTACTCTAATACCACTGATCCAGATTATTTTCGGAATGAAATGAAGGTAGAGATATTACAATGAAATACACATAAAAATTGCTAGAAATAGAGAAATACATCAATACATGATTTATATCAATGAAATAAATGTACAAAGACTGTAAAAATACAGAGTGCAAGACTCCCTAGAATGGTGGTATATTTATCTTTGAGAAGAGATGTGATGGATACGCTCATTCGCAAGAAGATGAGTACAATGAGGCCTTGAAGGCCTTTTTATGATAAACATGAATGCCAAAACCCTAGACATCCAAAAACCTAACCCTAGGATATGAAGTGCCAAAAGTCATGTGGGCCCCATTGGGGTAAGTTAGTACATCAACTTCCTGAGGTTGTAACTTTTGCATACGATCTTCATTTTAGGCATGTGATAGCCCGTTGGAAAGTTTTTTTTGAGAACTACACATTATGTTGTCAAAATTGGTCTCCATCTACATTTTGACCATGGAAAGCCAAGAAAACATTGTTTAGGGCCCCAACATGACCCTAGAAGTACATAAATATGTACATACATGATAACTTCCAAAATAATCCAGTTGGAATAGTTGGGTGACCACTAGTATCCACCTGGATGTTGTGTAGGGATTCAAGATAGCCCTGGAAGTGCACAACCCACAATTAAAAAGAAATTTCCCCATTACAGAGAAACATGTTGAACTGAAAATTGTCAAGATGAGCTAGTTGGACTTTGGAACAGGTGGGATCAATGCAAACCAAAGAAGTTGGGAATTTCACACTTGGGGGTTGTAACAGATGGCAGAAGAATATTTGGGAACTTGTATCCGTGGAGCGCAATCATGGGACATGCTCACTAAGAAAACATCCAATAGGCACACAATAATTCGGTAGACATCCACTAGATTCACTTGGGAACACTTATGGGTGTAATGGATTCACTTGGGTGCAATTTGGATGCATTTGTGTGCATTTTTAGGCACACTAGACACACTTGGGCTCACTTGGAAAGACTTGGACACACTTTTTTGAGTTATTACACATGATTGGGCCCACTATCAAGCACACTTGGACACACTGTTGAGCACACTTGGGCACATTGGGAACAATTTGGCACACATGTTGGGTGCACCATTGAATGTTGGACATCAACGGACAAGCCATGAAGGGGGAAAAGGCACCATCAAGCATTGTCAAAGTTGTCAATGTGGGAACTTGGGTCCACTTAGGCTTAAAGGGTGTTAAAATTGCAAGACAATTCTTGTATAAATGGTGAACACCTAAAAGGTTCTAAGGCATCAATTATTCATTGATCATCATTCACCAAGAGTGTAAAGGAGCTATATTATTTTGTTAATTTTAGGGATAGGCATAATAATGGGAATTGCACTATTTGAGTGAGAAGAAGAAGAAGAAAAAGATAAGACTTGTAGGAGGCAAGCCCATAGTTTATTTAGGGGTTGGATTGTCTAATTCTATTAGGAATAAGGAAATATTTCCTTAGACTCATTGTATATTTATAATAGAGTTTCTCACAGAAGGCTACAAAACCATTATTCTATATCTGCAACATTATTCATCTAAATAAATTTAATGCACATGCCTTGGGTACCACCTATACATGTGTTTTGTGGACCCTTTTTGTGTTGGATGTTACTACCACTTTCTTTGCTTTATGTTGGATAAGTATTGTTGGCTAAGTGTTAAAGTATTGCTAGGATGTTTTATAGGTTGTGGTTGGATGTGTGCCTACTATTGAATGAACTTGGTTGAGTTGGACTTAGTTTCATTTGACATATTTTATCTTAAGGTGAAGTTATGGGTAGGACTTAAGTGAAGAGGTGTAGTCTAGTTATAGTAGACATAGGTTTTCCAAGCCACTATGACCAAGGTAAGGATATGTTGCATGACCTCAGGTGCCAAAATAAATTTGGGAGAAACTCGATTTTGTAGTGTAAACTTTTGGAAGATTGTAGGTCCATGACACTATCACTCCAACACTCTCAAGTAGCCATGTATTTAAATATCCATAAGGACATTCTCTTTTTATTTTTGGCTGGAAGTTACAATCACCATCTCAGTCGAAATAGAACTTTCTCATGAGTGGTTTAACTCTTAAACATAGTTATTTTTCACAATCTCCTTTTTTTTCATTCAAAATTTATGTTCACATTTATTTTAGGGGGAGTCTCATCTTTGCTTAGCTCGACCTCCCTAGATCGTGCAAAAAAATATATTTTATCATATACCATGGACATGTTCCATTGTTTGGTCATTTGTGCACTCTCCTTTATACAAATATTTATCTATGGTATTTATGACCACTCTTCTGAACTCTCCTCCATCTCTAATTAGTGTTTCACCCAGTTTGGTGAGCTTATCCTCCTCATATAATCCAACAAAATTCAATAATTCCTCTTCTAATCAACATCTCTTTTCTTACCTCATGCATAATCCCCTCCTAGTTTTAGAAATCATTGTCCTTGAACTAAATTAGTGGAAACATATTGAACCATACCCACCACCCATACAACCCATACAGGTCATTCAGACCTCTCTCCCTACTTCTCCATCCACTTCTCACCATGCCCTAGAACCTAACAAAAACATTATAGTTATTCCCTTGGATAGGTGGAAACATATTGGTCTTCAGTCGACTACAAAGATGATTCTCTCAAGGGAATCCCTTCTCACTAGTCTATATAAATTCCCCCCTTATACTAGTTCCACTTCCACTATACTAGTTACTACACAATCTAATTATGTATCCCCTAATCACTCATATGCCACCTCTACCAATGACTGGATTTCAAATGATAATACAACATCACTTCCTCAAACACTTCCCTAGCACAAGCCCATAGATTTGTTTTCACACCCTTTCTTCCCATTCCTAAGGTAGCATCTTGTCCATCACCTCCCTATGCACTCTCCTCTCTTTTCTACAATCCCCCCCATGGCCCCACTTCTAGTGTAGATCTAAAAGCCTCTCGAAATACTTAATTGTAGTCCTTTCTTACCCCTTTCCCATGATTTCCACTATTCCTGAACCTATTGAGCCTAATTGTGGTGCTTATAGAAGTATTTCCATGCCTAAGACATTTGATACTCTTGGTTTCTTTGTAGCCATAGATCGCTCACCAATAACATGCTTCACGATGTCCTTCAACTTCAAAGATATACCACACAATTTTGTTGATATTCCTAGGTATTCATTAGCTATTAATCCCACTCAAGGCGACCACTTGGAGGATAATGTAAATAATCCATTTATTGCCTAATTTCTTGAGTTACCCCCTT